>CAKAOI010049319.1:0-108492 GCA_916701655.1 Sebastiscus albofasciatus
TCTCTGGTGCTTGCTGTCATTTATCTTTTCTCTGGTGTTTTTTTGGTTGAATTGCTGAGTGATTAGAGGGTTATTCAGTTCACCTGTTGTGCAGGGTGTGGGTACTGGCTCTTAAATGATAGTTGATAGCTTGGTGCATTACCCTCTTGGCCAATCAGGGGGTAACGACGCCCTTTCTGTAGGGCTTAAAAGAGGATGGGAAACTGCACACCCAGTGTCATGCTGATCTCTCCTTCACTCAATGCAACATGTGTTATCAGCCTAACCAGAAACTCTGGTCTGTTTTAGGCCCTTTTGAGATTCTGTGCTCTTTGTGTTTTGTTTATTGAGAGTGTTGACTATCCTAGTTGGGGAAACAAAAGAAATACCAATCAATTGGGTTACCTGCCCTAAGACGTTTAGGTGCTATTTGTGCAAGAATCTGTCTTGCCTCACGATAGCCTAACGTCTGCAGGCTGTATTTTGTTATTCTATTCATTTGTTGATTTTCATTGAAACCCTTTATACCCATTTCTTTTAGTGTATTTAATTTGGGGAAACTTTAAAGGAGGGTAAAAGGAAAAATAAAACCAATATTTCAGTTTCCTTAATTGTTTGTTATTATAGAGGCATTTGTTCATTATCAAAGAGGCATTTGTTCATTATTATCATTATTATTAAGGAGGCATTTTATTTTATATTATTATGTGGATGGGAACTGTTTTTCAGTCTTCTGACTGTTCAACTACAGTCTGGGGAAATCAGTACCGCCACAAAATGATCCACTGCAAAACACTGGAGGACATGATAGAAATCATTTAAAGGTAGATAGAAACAGGGCCTGATAGGAATCATTCTGATCAGTTTTCTGATTGTATTCAGTGTTTTCATTAATTCAAATTAAATTGGATTAAAAAGAAAAAAACTCAAAATAAAATTCTTATTCTTGCTGGTAGGTTTTCAGGCGGAAATTAGGATCTAAAGCATCAATACTGTGCAGCGTCTGCCTCATCAGGATATGCATATACGTATATGCACTTTAATAGTTCAACCTCATGTAGAGTCCATGTCTATTTCTTTTAAGCCCAAAACAAAACATGGTAAAAGGAGCTTCCAGTTTCTACGTACAAAACACCCAGAAAACTCTGTTCCAACGGTCTCTATTTTAATTTGAGGCTTAAAACATTTGTTTGCCTTTTATTAAGTTGAATTAGGAGCCATTTACTCATATTTTGAATTGTTCTGTTTCTTTTTTATATACACAATTTTAGCATATTTTAATCTTCTTTTTTATATTAAAAAATACTTTTCCTACATTATAAGATGTTGAAAAGGCTAAATGAGCCTCTGATGAACAATTTGGAGCTCAATGTAAAACCGAGAATTTGATAATCTCTTTTATACTGTATTCGGGTGAACAACTCACATTTACTCAAATAATGGTACATTTTTCTTAATGTTTGGGATTAGAGTTCCTGGGTGAGATGGTGCCAAAATGTGTCAATAAACCAACACACTGTAGTTTTTATATTGTACGCTAAATCTGCATAAGAATATGTATTTCAGACTGTATTTAGGCAATGGTTTGGGTGGTGTTACAGAAGGGTATGATGGTGAAAGGCAACTGCTCCACTATTTGAAGAAAACCCTGCATGTTGTAAACACTTTTTTATATAAAATGTTATTGTGTATATATATATATATATATATATGTATATATATATATATATATATATATATGTTATTTATTTATTTATTTTATTTCTGTTTTATTTTTGAATGTATTTTTTTTTTCTTTGTTTTGTGTATGTTTGTATGCCGATATAGTTATGTACTGTTTATGTTTCTTGAAAATCTAAAAATCTAATAGAGTTTACCCCCCCCCAAAAAAAAACCTGCATGTTGTAAAGCCCTCTGTAGAATTCAAAATAAAGATATAATTTTCATTGTGACGTCCAATACAAGAACACCTGTGATAAGTGCCGATAATGTACTATAATGAGACTTTTGAACATCAAAGAAGCATAAACAAGAACTTGATTTTGGTTGGTCAGTTTCCTTGTTGTTTTATTGGAGATAACTTGTTCCGTTACAGTTTCTGGGCAGCTAGTGTGTGTTATCATCTACCAACAGAGACATTCTCTCGGTGTCTTGCAGACGGAGGAGGCCAGGTTGTGGTCATTAAACAGGTTTTCTGAAAACCTGAGAAAGTGGCCTAGTGACACGCACACACACACACACTGACACACACAGAGAGAGAGAGGTGACATATGGGCGCCAGCTGGGACGGTTAATAAGAGTGGAAGGTTTCTTCTTCTTCTTCTTCAGAGCCGCGAGCAGCGAGCCTTCAGGGGATCTAAGTGCTGTTGCTGCTGTTGGCCAGCAGGGGTCGATAGTCACTGGGACAGGAAGTCCAGGGCGGTGTCTCGCTCTTCCACCAGCTCGGCGGCTGTGGCGTCCATCTTGGCGCGAGAGAAGTCGTTGATGGGGAGTCCATCGACCATTTTCCAGGTCTTGTTCTGTGGGGGACGATAGAAGGAAAGGTCAGACGTCGAGCTTTTTTATTTTGTGGTATTTTGTCCATTGCTGCATGGGCTTTTGTTTTTTTAAGTACAGCCCCGTCAAACATGATGTCATTGTGACTTCGGCGCCTATGATGTGCCGGCTGATAGGACGGACTCACCTTGATCTGGATGGGGAAGGAGTAGATGAGGTCCTCTGGGATGCCGTAGGAGTTTCCGGCAGCGTACACGCCCATGGAGATGAATTCACTCTGTCGGCAGGAAACACAACAACTTCAGTCAGTCTGAATTTCGTATTTAATTCCTTTGAGGTTTATTTCTTTTGCAACTTTGATCAGGCTGAAGTTATCTAGTTTCTTTAAAAAAAAAAAGCCTGGTTTCAGCATCTTGTCTTAATGTCCTATTATGCTCCAAATCCAGTTTTACAAGTTTTTCCACCCAGAAATGTCATTGCTTGGCATGGAAATAGAAGATCTGAACGAAACAGGCATCTTCAACACAAAATATTGATATCTCGACAAAGTTACCCCAAACAAAGTTACAAAAAGATTGCCTGCAGAAACGTAAAGTAACTTCTAGTAAAGACCGAAAGAAAACGAAAAATCTCTGTCTGAATAAAAGGGAAATGTGGTCACAGTGCTGCAAAAACACCTAGAATTATTCCTGCTGCAGAAAAAAAAATACCATCTCCGACATGAATATTGTTTTTTCTAATAAAGCTTCAGTAAAAAACGAGAACAGACGGGTAAAGACTATATACTTTATCCTCTTCATTATCACCTTACAAATGGGAAAATCCGTATTTGTTTGTTTGTCAGTTTACGTGAATAAAAGTCTTTGAAACCATTCTTTGGCTACATGTTACATTCAGAGCCGTCTCCTCTGCTTGGCCTCTCGGTTCACACTGACCTCCTTGGTGCCAAACCAGATGTCCCTCATGTGGTCACAGATGGCCTTAGCAGCAGACATGGCGCTGGACAGCTTCCTGGCTTTGATGACGGCTGCGCCGCGCTGCTGCACTGTCTGCAGGAGGAAGATGAAGGTTTCAGAAGAGGACAGAAACTATAACACCGGAAGGAAAACAAGCTGGAAGATCGAGACATGGAAAAAAAAAAACAATATGCGGTCTCATTGAAGTAAAAATAACCCTAAAAATGAAAGAATTGCAGCTCTTCCTCTGTTTCACTTCAGATTCAAGTCAAAGGAGAAACAGCGAGCACTCACAGAGATGAAGTCTCCTCTGAGCCATGTTTCATCCTTGACGGCGTCGTAGGCGGCCATCTCGTTGCCCTGGATGTCGACCTTGGCGTGGGTGACATCGGGGTACTGGGTGGAGGAGTGGTTGCCCCAGATAATGACGTTCTTCACTTTGTCGGCAGACACGCCGCAACGCATCGCCACCTGCAGGCGAGGGACAGACACAGCAGTAGCGTCACTCAGTAATTCTGTTCATTTGAAATTAAGAAAATGTCATGCAACTATATGACCGTCACTTAGAGGAAAACAATTATTAATGTAAATAAATATTAATTGAGTCAATATTTTGCACATTCCATCGTCTTTGTTTTAAACACTGTAAAGCTCTTTTCATTTCAAAACACATATTTAACATTTTTTTATTGTAAATTTATTTTTTATATTCATGACTCTTGACTTTATTTTTCTTTTCCCTTACTATATTTATTGTGACCATTATTATTATTATTATTATTATTATTATGCACGACAATACCAAGGCAAATTCCTTCTATGTAAAAAGCTACTTGGCAATAAACCAGTTTCTGATATTTTCAGGAAAACCTTTTACATTAATCGAGGGTCTCCTCATATATTGAATTTGTTAATAATTTTTTTTTTGTTTATTTGAGAAAGGACAGTGCAAATGAATAAATACACATGGTATAAAAATTGCCAGAATACACCAAAAGGCTATTTTATCGGATCCCGAGTGGACAGCTTTCAGTACATGTGTGAACGCACTCAAGAAGCATTGAGATCGGATCTTTCAGACCACATTCAGAGGTGATCTGGTCCACATATGGCCACATTCTTTTAGCAGTGTGCATGCGAATGTTTCCTGGGCCACATTAAGGACCGCCTTCACGGCTGACACCCCGTTGGGATCTGCGGGATCACTGTGCTCCTCACATGAAAAGACAGACAGATGTGAGCGCTCGTCTGCCGCACAGCATGGAAACGGCCTCTGTGCTCTACTGCATCCTGACGGTACAACTGTATTTTAATAAAATATATCTTATCTATAGGCTACATATCTACAGACTAGGCACACAAAATGCATTATTATCATACTGTCGGAGATGTGTCGGTGAGCTGACACCAACGCACCCGCCCGCTCGCTCGCTTTCTCTCATCGCCGGCTCTCTGAAGCTCTGTACTCCGCTGTTGTCTGGCAAAGGCAGCGGTGCTGGCCGGTACAATAACCTTATATTTTGTTGTTAATAAAATGTGCCCGAATTCACTAATATGTTGGATATTACTACTGACATTCATGACTTCACAACGTCTGCTGTATTCAGTTCCAAAAATGTTTTTCTCAAAAGTTACTTGGTTTGGGATTTTAGCCTTGAAAAAAATCTTTATTGCTGACAGAAGCTAGAACTGATATTAACTCTTGTACACGTGAGGACCAGTTTGAGTTTAAGACTGAGACTGAGGACATTTTTTCTGGTTCTCACTTTTTCAAAGGGCTGCTGGAGAGGTACAGTACATGTTATTTGTACGTGTGTGTGTGTGTGTGTGTGTGTGTGTGTGTGTGTGTGTGTGTGTGTGTGTGTGTGTGTGTGTGTGTACCTGGGAGCTGGCTCTGTTGTGGTCCAGTCGGGTCAGGCAGGAGAAGTTCTCTTTGGGGATGGATGGAGCAGACTTGGAGGCGATCAGACAGTTTGTGTTTGCTGGGTTTCCAACTACCAAAACCTGAAAAACATTCAAATCACAACACCTCCATCAGACTGACGGTGTCACACAGATGGACAAAATATGGAATCAAGACAGTGAAATAAAAGAATACGAAACATCATCTCCACAAATTCTGAGAAGTTTCTTGTTACACACAGGCAACTGAACAAATGAAAAACAGAGCCGTAGTGTTAAGTGTAATTTTGATGCGTCCTAAATCTGATCATCAACGTCTGAGATATTATGCAGATATAAACAATCACTTCAGGCACCTCTGAGGCCAACCAGATAAATAGCTTGGGGTTGAGGGTTGTAACTACTGCTAGTTGTGGATGTGAGGTTGAATATGAATTCAACTTTAAAATATAAAAGGATTTGTGAGTTCCTTGTTCAAATGCAAATAAACCACAAGAAAACCTGGACGTTCACCAACCAAACATTTCCTCATTGAAAAGCAATAAAAAAAAAATGTAATCAGATATACTAGAAATGCATGTTATGACTCGGAGAAAAAACTGTTAAACTTTCGTAAAATTTTCACCCAACAACACTGATGCAATTTATACCAATTAACATTTTCCTTTTTTGAAACCCATATCTGATTATCACGGTGTTGAGTAATGAAAGCTAGAAATTAGTGAACCAGATCTACAACAGTAGGAAGTAAAGTCGGGTGAGTGTTTACAGCCCACTGAGATCTGTTTTATTAGTTCCTGTTTTATTATCTCCAGACAAAACATCCTTGGTACAGCTGCTTTTCTTTCACATTTTCCCAGAATCCTCACCAACACAACGATAAAGGGACGGACAGTTTGAGGGATTCGACAGCTTTAGCAAACAAGACTGAATGAAGATCCCTAAACATAGAATCCACTTCTGTTGTGTCTTTATTTCTTTCTTGATGTTTCAGTACACGAATGATTATAAATCTTGATGAAAAAGATTTTCTATTAACACACAAATGAATCATTGTGTGAAAGAATCAGTTTTCTCTCAGTGGTTTGACAGATCTGATCCATTTTGAGGAGAATCTGGTCATTTTATCACCAAAGACTGAAAATTAACAGAGCGACAGTAGACTGACACGCAACAAAGAAAGTTAAAGAGATTTTTTAAACAGCCATAAGCAGTCTTTACTATTTTACAAGTATATTTAAGAGGGGACTGTTATATTTTGCGCTCGAAATGTTTATTTCTAATTTCTCCTTTTGGCCATTTTACAGAGTTTGCTCAAAAAATAAAGACACAAAACTGTTTTCTCTGAAGGTTTCTAGTGTAAAATCAATTGAAAGTCCTCACAGGGTTCAAACATCAGGCTGTTTTCTTTTCTCCACAGTTTCCCTGCATGTGAAGGTTTGACCTTTGACATCAGTAGAGACTCAACCTCTTTCGTCACACTGACGCTGGGCCTCACAGTGGACTTTGGGTCATTATGAGCCTGCTGTTCTTTTTCCAGATTAGAGCTTTGCAGAAACACAAGCCTGCTGTAAGAGTTAACGTGACAGGAAAAAGGAAACATTTTTCTCCGTAGACAAGAGACACTGGATAGGCACTTTCATTTCCTTGTGTGTTTCAACAGTACAACAAAAACTCACAGAAAGCCCTGAGGCAAAGTGCAATGCCCCTCCAGCACAACTGACAGATCCACGCTGAGTGAGCCTGTGGGCCAACTTCATTAATCAAAAGACCCTTTTACAGTTTGCAAACAATGATGGCGTACGCAAGTGTGCACACGCAGTTTGGCAACGGAAGTACAGCGAAGTGCAATAGCTTGCAAGTTATGCAAGACCATTAACCACCAAAGATTGCGAATGCAACCTTAACAAATTGACTTTCCAGATCCGTGTGTTATTAGTGAGTGGGTAGAAAATGTTAGCAAGTGGCCCAATATTCAGTGGTCAGATATATAACACGTATTTGGTGGAGAAACCTAGCTTGTAACATTACACCAGCAACAAATTACGAGCATACAAGTCACTTGATGCTGATCTGTGGTCATGTACAGAACGTCAAATACCATGACAGACTCGGAATTTCGAGTTTATTGAGTTTTTAAATGGGCGCTACAAACATAAGCAGTTTTGACTGTGTCCTCACTCTTGCAGCCAGAGACGCCGCCAGTGGTTTGATTTAACCAGTGACTGTGTTAACTGAATGCGATGTGGTTGCTCATAGTGATGGCATCTGAACATGTAGGTGTCCCCATAAAAGCCTTCAATCAATTTTAAATACATACTCATCTGTGTGTAAATTACTACGAGCAACCACGGACGCATTCAGCTGAAAGTCACCGGTTAACACGGTCACTCGTTAAACCGAAACACCTGTTGCTCTGAAACGGAATTCTGTAGAACTTGAGTCCGCTGCTGCAATATCAATTCACACAACTGATCACACAACAATAGGACATGTTGATGATAGTAGCAGTTTTGATTCAATGTTTAAAACTTGCCAACTCGTCTGGATGACTGGGGCAAAACGCCACTTCCATTGCCAACATGCTCGGTCATATTTTTGACGACGTCGGCGGCTGTAAAAGGGTCTATAAAATGACATTAAATATAATAAAATCGAGGATTGAAATGTCACCTTGACAGTCTTCTTGGCGAACTTGTCGAGGGCGGCGCCCTGAGTCTTGAAGATGGCCACGTTGGCCTTCAGCAGGTCCTTCCTCTCCATCCCCTCCTTCCTGGGCATGGAGCCCACCAAGATGGCGGCATCAAGGTCCTTGAAGCCAACCTCCACCTTGTCAGTGGGGATCACCTCTGTGGGGGGAGAAGAGGGACGTGTTCAGCATGGAGTCACAGTCTCAATGCACATTAGTATTATTACCTCCGCCAAGGCCGAAGGCCTAGGAAGGAGGTTATGTTTTCACCGGCGTTGGTTTGTTGCTTGTTTGTTTGTCTGTCTGTTAGCAGGATTACTCCAAAAGTCCAGGATGGATTTGAATGAATTTTATTGGAGGGGTGGGGTGTGGCACAATGAACAATCCATTACATTTTGGTGGCGATGCGGACCATGATCCGGATTCAGGAATTTTTTTAAGAATTCCGATCAGCCAGAACATCAAGACCTCTGGTTGTAACACATGCGCAGTGTAACTGATGACGCGTTGATGACGCATGACCCCGCCTCTTTCCTTCACAGAGAGAGCAGGGGGTGGGGGGGACAACGGTAGATTCTGCGTTTTTTTTTTACATTAAACTCTGTAAAATTACAGTTGAGCTTGACCAAAGCACACTTGGTGATTGTTGGAAAGAGTAACAACGACGGTTTAGGAAGTGTTTTATGATACTCCGGGGGGGGGGCAATCGTACTTGGCAGAGGTCTGCGCTCTCCAAGTGCTATTCTAGTTATTATTATTAGTTTTCATTCTTCAACTGAACGAATATTCAAACTTTAGGGAGAATTTCTTATTCACAGACTTCAATCATTTTACTCTGATTACACTGACTTATTATTTATTGACATTCATTAACAACCTGCTGAACTATCTTGCCTGTTCTGTAGAGATAACAGGAGGTCATAGGAGCATATTGATAACGATAAGGTAAATGTATTGATTTTTTCGATGACATCTGCGTACGTCAACCTTCTCTGTATGTACTCTTCTACTGTCACGTTTATTGATTATGGCCTGTATCACAATGTTTTTACACATTTTTCACTTACTCTGTCTTGACTTTATGCACAACTTTCATTGATTTGTTCTCTGTCTCAGTTTACTTTCCCGCTGTTATTTAACAACCTCCGACCATCACACACTTTTTTTAATCTCAATTTACTTCAGATAAATTCCTGCCACTTCGTCTGATACTGATGATAAGATGCGTTTGGTGTCTCGTTATTAGAAGTAAAACTGCTGCTATCAGACTGGACTTCAGTCAGGGTTCATTGTTGTCCCACCACTGATCTGATTGGCTACTGCAGTGTCTTAACCACCAGCCAACCACAGGCCTTATTCTAGACACTCCTTACTCCTCCTCCCCACTGCAGCAGCACAGAGAGGAGGTCACAAGGACAAATAACACACAGTGTGCACTCAATTAAAATGGATGGAACAAGAGCAGCACAACGAGCTGCTGTAGGTTTGACTGATACAGGCTCCTTGAGGCCGATAATGTTGGCGTAAAAGCCGTACCCATCGGTACCATTTTACTAGTTTTTTAAAAAATATAAATTTAATTGATAATTTTGTACATTCATTCCAGGCTGGAAGGTGCCAATACTTCTCTCTTTTCCTCCACAGACTAAAACAAAAACTTGCTAGCACAAAAAAATAGTTTCATCCGTTTTGTTTCATAAAAGGAGTTTTAAGGGTAACATGAACCGGTGGTGTAAGACATACAGTACGTCACGCCTATTGTTTTCTATGTCTGTACACCGGACATCAGCTAGTTGGACATCACCACACTGTCCTCCTGATCCGAGCATTAATGCACATCAATTCTCCAGAAAAGCAGCAATAATATCACATTCATTCGCTTCCCATATCAACACATCCTACTTACTGTACCTTCACTACTTAAGGCCTTTACACACCGGGGGCATGACGAATAAAGGACACGAAAATGCCAAATACTCGCCTTTGAATATTATATGTCTAGGGCTTTTATTGTGAAAGGTAAGAACAGAAGGAGTGGATCTGGTTTGCGCTGCCTTTGTCAAGGTTGAACGGAGTAAGAAAAGTTGCCAACCTGCAAATTAATCCAATACAGTTTGTGTTGTGCTTTAGTGTCTCATGATAATAACACATATTTACCCGCCCTGATAAGAAGAAAAGTGTGGAGAAAAGACCAAATATTTGTCTTTCCTCCACTTTCCTCCAGTGGGACTTCAGAAAAACAGGTAAAACCTTCAACATTAAAAGGTTTAGAAAAACTTTTTATTAAAAAGGCTAGGTTAGTGTTTTGGTTCAAACGCACTATAACACACACTGTTGGCTCACCTCTCAGCAGTGGGAGGGCGCAGTCCTGCAGCTCCATGACGACTCCGTCCAGCACCGGCAGCATGGGGGGGATGTCCAGCAGGACCAAGATGATTGGCTGAGAAACAAGAGGGACAACATAAAAACCTGAAAATCCACAAAACAATACATGAAATGTTTAAGTAAACATAGAGGGAAAGCACACATAACTGTCAGCACACGGAAACAAGTAGCAGATCATTTCTGACCGTGTCTCATTAGGAAAACCTCAATTCTAACATTTTCTAAAAAGGTTTTTCCTAACTTCCAAAATGGTGACAGAGCACTTCCAGCAGACATGACAGATCCTATGGAAGTTTTCTTATAAAAGTTCTACAACTATTTTATTACTTCCATATCCATTTTTCATGAATGTATTTCAATGGTGTAATTTAAAGACAACTTTTATTAATGAAGAATTTGATGAATGCAAATTTTGACCCCTCCGACGGCTCATAAGCAGCCTGATTTTTATTATAATCTTTCAATCTAAGAATATAGAATTGTTATTTTAATGACTTTACCACATATTGAATGGAATTATACAATTCAGAAAACCAGTGTATAAATTCCACAACATTTCCAGAATTTTCATCAATGGTAAAAACGCTGCTCAGAAGATAATAAGAGGATCTATCACCAAACCCCATTGAAGAAGTCTTGAAAGGTGGCTTGACCTTGCATTTTGGCAATAATGGACACTACATTAAGTTTAATTTAAGTTTTTCTGAGGTACATGACGACACTCTTTAATTTGGCATGCATTACATCCATAAGAAGATTAGGGAACATTTCAGGATTTCCAAGGATGGTGCAAAAGCTACTAGAAATAAAAAATGCTCAATGGCTGCTGATAAATATTGATACAAAGTTTCACATCACTAGCTGAGTCTGATCCTTATCATGATACTTCCTATGGGCCAAAAGCAGAAGTAGAACATAACGTGCTGACCTAAAATGCAAAACATTTCCGAAGATATTATAGTATTCTCCCTTCTGCTTGAGGTTATCTGACTTGGACTATTTCCCTGATCCAGACTCCAACAAGCTGATGGCATAGCCCACATTAAAGCATGTTTTATTCATGATGAGTCCATTATGTAACGGTCGTGCTGCACACAGTGCATTGCCCAGCTGTCTGTGCGGTGATCAGCTTCAGGGGCAAAGGGGCTCTGCTGCTGGAGGTTATGTAATCAAGAGATCAGGCTCTGTCTTACCTGGTCCTTTCCGAACACATCTCCCTTGGCGATGCTGTACAGCAGGGAGTAGGCAATCTGGCCAGCAGCGCCGGTCACCACAACACGGATTGGTTCAGGCTGTGGAGACACAAACAGGTTTGGTTCATATGTGTCGTTGACCTAGATAAACAGCAGGGGGAGGAAACGAAGCAGTAGTAACATGCATTGTTGGTCAGATGTCAAAAAAATCTATATTTAACCGATGGAATCCTCACAATGAGGCTGCTGGTTCACAAGGCCTTTATCAGTGACTCCTCCTCCTCCTCCTGTGGAACTCTGCCCTTTGTATGAAGAGAGGACTTACAACCAAACTCCATTCAGAAAATGGTGCAATAAAGAATAACCTTGCATACAAGCAAGGGTGGGTACTACAGTCAGTTTAATTTTGGACTTTATCTTTAGCAGTTTATGTCACTCTTTAATTCGGCATGCACAAATTAAGCAGCAGATTTGGTTTTATGATTGATTCACACAACTTTCTAACGCTCTCCACTATGAGAATTAATGAATGAAATATGGAAAAACCAGTAGAATTTAAGTACTGTAAATGATGCAGAGTGATTTATATACAAGCCGAAATGAAGGGTGCTTCCAGTACAGTCAGTACATCATATTTTAACATGGCTGCAACCTATCTAACAAGAATCGTTTACATTTTGATATCAGTGATGCAAACTCCCTGCAGCTCCAGCCAGCCAGGATGTGTTACCCACTGGACTGAATAAAAGAATAGGCCGATGATGTAACCTGACGCTGACACCACGCTGCAGCCGGCTCATTAAAATGGAGGCAGATGCATGAATGTACAGCAGACTAGTGAGTATTAAAACAGCAGGAAACAAGCCTGCACTCTGGGCTGCAAGATGCTAATCTCTCATATTTGATTTTTTCATTCAATCATCTTTGATCTGCATCTTGCAACAAATTGCGTATGAAAGAAATGTGGTTCTTTAATGCTTTAATCATTAAATCAGCACATACAAAACCTCCATTTAAGAAACATGTTAGCATAAAGTGAGGTTAAATGATGACGCCCTCTTCTCAATGTCAACTACTAATACATCCTTTAGCACACTGTTATTACTGCAGGCTTTCACAGGACTCCTATTATATCATTAAACAATCATTAAACAATAAGCAGCTACTGGTCGGTCTTACCATGTTAGAGAGAGATGGAGATGTATTAGATGTTTGTTCTCCTGCTCAGAGTCGGACTAGACGGAAGGGTCACCTCTATCCGTGTATTGTAAGTATCAGGCGGTGAAACGTCTCCTCTCACGGTCACTTACGGGACTTGTAGTCATTTTATGACGCTACCGCAGGCTTTACAAGCGAGCCGAGTGGACAAAACAAACACATTCTCCCATGATGCACCGCGGGATGTCACCGCGCCCACCCGCTCCATATAAGGCAAAGGATTTTATGAAAAGGGACCTTTCTTTTGCTTAGACTCAGGAGGCTGTTTGGCGACACCTCGTGGCCGGCAGAGGAACTGCACCACTTGTCCTGTAGAATGAGACACTGCTTTGCTTTTTTCTGCTTTGTTACTGCTTTTATTCAATTTCTCACTAACTGTAAAGTACGAGTATTAGGGCCACATTGAGGGGGAAAAAAAATCTGAGATTTTATTACAAGAATAAGATCATAACTTTACGAGGAAAAAGTCGTAATATTACGAGAATAAAGTCGTCACTTTACGAGAAAAAAGTCGTAATATTACGAGAATAAAGTCATAAATTTAGGAGAAAAAAAGTCGTAATATTAAGAAAATAAAGTCGTAACTTTACGAGAAAAAAAGCCATAATATTGCGAGAATAAAGTTGTAATTTTACAAGAAAAAAAGTCGGAATATCACGAGAATAAAGTCATAAATTTAGGAGAAAAAAAGTCGTAATATTACGAGAATAAAGTTGTCACTTTACGAGAAAAAAGTCGTAATATTACGAGAATAAAGTCATAAATTTAGGAGAAAAAAAGTTGTAATATTCCGAGAATAAAGTCATAAATTTAGGAGAAAAAAAGTCGTAATATTACGAAAATAAAGTCGTAACTTTACGAGAAAAAAAGCCATAATATTGCGAGAATAAAGTCGTAATTTTACAAGAAAAAAAGTCAGAATATCACGAGAATAAAGTCATAAATTTAGGAGAAAAAAAGTCGTAATATTAGGAGAATAAAGTCGTAACTTTACGAGAAAAAAGTTGTAATATTACAAAAATGAAGTCATAAATTTAGGAGAAAAAAAAGTCGTGATATTACATGAATAAAGTCATAGATTTAGGGAAAAAAAAGTTGTAATATTACGAGAATAAAGTCGTAACTTTACGAGAAAAAAAGTCGTAATATTATGAGTATAAAGTCATAACTTTACGAGAAAAAAAGTCGTAATATTACGAGAATAAATTCATAAATTTAGGAGAAAAAAAGTTGTAATATTAGGAGAATAAAGTCGTAACTTTATAAGAAAATTTTTTTATTAATTAATTATTTTATTTAAGGTTTCTATCTTACTACCATGAATTATTTTACTGTAGTACTTATTACTTTTAATTCTAACTAACTAATTAAATGATTTAAAAAAATATTTTTATGTTATTTTTTCTCTAACTTTACCTCTAGGGGTGGGAAGAGGGCTGGACCTCTGTGTGGGAGTGGGAAGTGATGTGTGTATATACAGCGGGTAAAATAAGTATTGAACATGTCACCATTTTTCTCAGTAAATATATTTTCAAAGGCGCTATTGACATGAAATTTTCATCAGATGTTGGTAACAACCCAAGTAATCTATACATACAAAGAAACCAAAACAAATAAGTTCAGAAATTAAGTTATGTGTAATAATGTGAAATGACACAGGGAAAAAGTATTGAACACATGAAGAAAGGGGGGTGCAAAAAGGCATGGGAAGCCAAGACAACAGCTGAAATCTATCAGTAATTAGAAAGCAATCCGACCCCTTGTCAGTGCAAATTAATATCAACTGGTTCAGTCCCAACTGATGGCCTATAAAAAGGTGTCTCATGACTAAGGTGTTACACAAGAAACATCTCATGATGGGTAAAAGCAAAGAGCTCTCTCAAGACCTTCGCAACCTTATTGTTGCATAACATACTGATGGCATTCGTCACAGCTGCATTTCTAAACTTCTGAATGTTCCAGTGAGCACTGTTAGGGCCATAATCCGGAAGTGGAAAGAACATCATTTCACCATAAACTGGCCACGACCAGGTGCTCCTCGCAAGATTTCTGACAGAGGAGTGAAAAATTATCAGAAGAGTTGTCCAAGAGCCAAGGACCACTTCAGAGCTTCAGAAAGACCTGGAATTAGCAGGTACAATTGTTTCAAAGAAATCAATAAGTAATGCACTCAACTGCCATGGCTTGTATGCACACTCACCACACAAGACTCCATTGCTGAAGAAAAAGCATGTTGATGCTCGTTTAAAGTTTGCTGCACAACATTTGGACAAGCCTGTGAAATACTGGGAGAATATAGTCTGGTCAGATGAGAGCAAAATTGAACTCTTTGGATGCCATAATACACACCATGTTTGGAGGACAAATGGCACTGCATATCACCCTAAAAACACCATACCAACAGTGAAGTTTGGAGGTGGGAACATCATGGTGTGGGGCTGCTTTTCAGTATACGGTACTGGCAAGCTTCACATAATTGAAGGAAGGATGAATAGAAAATGTACCGAGACATTCTTGATAAAAATCTGCTGCCATCTACCAGGATAATTAAGATGAAACGAGGGTGGACATTTCAGCAAGACAATGATCCCAAACGCACAGCCAAGGAAACTCTCAATTGGTTTCAGAGAAAGAAAATAAAGCTGCTAGAATGGCCCAGCTAATCATCTGACTTGAATCCAATTGAAAGTCTATAGAAAGAACTGAAGATCAGAGTTCATAGAAGAGGCCCACGGAACCTTCAAGATTTGAAGACTGTTTACAACTAGTTTCTCCATACCTGTATGGAGGCGTCTTGAAGCTGTCATTACCAACAAAGGCTTTTGTACAAAGTATTAAATAAATATCAGTAAGCGTGTTCAATACTTTTTCCCTGTGTCATTTCATATTACACATAACTTAATTTCTGAACTTATTTGTTTTGGTTTCTTTGTATGTATAGATTACTTGGGTTGTTACCAACATCTGGTGAAAATTTCATGTCAATAGCGCCTTTGGAAATATATTTACTGAGAAAAATGGTGACGTGTTCAATACTTATTTTACCCGCTGTATGTATGTACATATTAAATGTTAAATGTAAGATATATATTTTTTTTGTATTATGGCACTGTTGTTATGTTTTGTTTGTTATGCTATGTTTGGAAAAAGGAATAAAAAGAATTTTCCAAAACACCGGACTATCCCTTTAAGGACCAGCGAACCCCCCCAAGAACCACTTAAAAAATCTCAGGGCCCTTTGAACCCCATCAAGAACTTCTAGATCCCTATCAAGAGCTCCTGGAACCTATGGAATAAGTGCATTTACTCAAGTACTGTACTTTACTTTACTTGAGTATTTTCATTTTATGCTACTTTACACTTCCAATCCGCTACATCTCAGAGGTAAATATTGTACTTTTTACCCCACTACATTCATCTGACAGCTTTAATACTGGTTAGTTTTCAGTTAACAATTTTATACTTTAAACAAGCGTGTGAATTGAGTCACCAGGTTTTAAGAACTATTAGAGGCACAACCCTGACATGTTTATCCAGGGAAAGGAGGACCACCGTGTACCAGCAACATTCCTCTGCTGCTTGCAGGGAGCTAAGCAGCTTCACGTAATGATCCTTTAAGTGACTTAAAGGTCCCATAAAATGGAAAGTGCTTTTTCCATGCATGCATTTCTAAGTGCTGTTATATGTATTTTGTATAAGTATGTATGACTTTTCCCACTTAACTTGGGCTCATGTATAACAATTCCTTGCAACAAAATGTGACTATATATTTTAGCTAACATTGACGACACCAAGGTCAAGTCATTGTTGTTATTCTTTCTGGGAATAGAGCAGGAGTTTACCTTTCAATGTTACACACAACATTTTTTGAAGGCTGATTTGGATACGTCTTAGACAAAATATCTTTACATTTTTATCTTTCTTCCGCAACAATACTAAATCAAATCATGATAAAGGGATTTGGTATTCCTGCAGCAGGATTATAAATGAATAAATTAAAATATATGAATATATATTGTAAATATGTTTAAATAATCAACCAATTTCACAGACCTTTTTTGGTGGCTTGTCGAAAGTTTCCTATGGGGGCTGGATTTGCTGAATTTGGACTCAAAACCTGAGTATTTCTAAAAAAACCCTGGCCCATATAGAAATCTGTTTCTACATAGGGCCAGGGTTTTTTAGACCATCAAATTTCAACAGTCCATCTGAATTATCATTAAGTATATTTAGCCATGCAAATTGTTATGGTATTATTGTATCCTCAATACAATGGAGGCAAATGGAATTTCATGTGGATGAAAAAAATGTTGTTGTCCCTGTTCCTCTGGATGATCCACAGAGCTCACAGTCCACAGTGATGTCTGTGGATTATTCTGGGTAACTGGGGTCAAAAGGTGAAAGGTCACTTGAGGTCAAGTTCACCCCCCAGACTACAAGAAGTCACTGGGTTCAGTTGCCAGCTTGTTAAGTTGTTGTTCAGCCTGTTATCTGCGGCCTCCTGGGAGGTAAATCTGAGCCGAGCTGTCTGATCTGCTGACATTTATAGAGCAGAACAGCAGAAAGTTCTGACATCATCACCAGTGGTGGAAGAAGTACACTGATGGGATCCTTAAGTAAAAGTACAAAAACAACAATATAAAAATATTCCCCTTCATTTAAAAGTCCTGCATTGAAAATATTAATTAAAGGACGGGTCCATCTGTGCTCTTTTCGTTTTTTTTTTAATTGGAAACGCCCACTCAGCCGTTGCAAAAAGCAGTGACGTAGGTTACAAAAGTAAGCACATCAATGAGGTTATGAATAATGTGAACTCTAGTACTAGCAGCAGAGAAACGTAATTTAGCCACCTAAAAAAATCAATATCAGTTTAAGTGTACTCTGTATTTAGAATATTTATCGCTTTACGTTGCTGTCAGACAGCCCTTTCCGATGGAGAACTGAAGCTGTTATATTGCGATCTTCAAAGCCACCAATCTACATTCACAAAAACACTAATTTTACCTTGCAGAACACGGGAGTTGCTGGTCTGCCGCTATATCGATCAGTTAGTTTGTTTGTGTTATTATTTGACTTTCAGATCCGAACTAATGTGGTGTCTACAGCAGTACATTGCTTAGCTTCTTGCTGGTACTCGTGTCTGCTTCTCCAAACTGGGAGCGTGCCGACTACCATCTAAGTTACTGTATGTAACGCTAATACACTGACTATAAGTATGTATATATACTGTATATGTATGTAGCACTGTCATCATGCAGAAACCTACGTCAGGTCAAGTGGGAAAAAGGTTTTAAAAAGGGCTTGGGATAATAGCATTTTGACGATAAAACATATGTACTTCGACCAAAATTTTAATGTTCGGATTTGAATACAAAATGAACACCACTGGGAAGCTAAAGAAGTAATGGACCCTCCCTTTAAGTAAAAGTACATAAATAAGAATCTGACATTATAAGATTGTTAATACTGATGATGAAGTATCAATGTTAAAACAACATGTTATTGGTGTAGCTGCTCCAGGTGGAGCTTTAACTACTGTATATACAGTTAACTAGTTTAGTTCAGTGGTTCCAAACCAAGGGGTCGGGTCCCTCCAAAGGGTCACCAGATAAATCTGAGAGGAAAGAAGGAACTTTTTGACTGTTTTTTTGTGAAACTAACCTCTCTGGGCCTCAAAAAGGTCTCAAAGCACTGGTTTGATTTTTAAAAATTTGTTGAATTTATAAGCCTATCACATGATATAAAATCATCTGAAAACTAGCAACTCCAGCAAGGACCGTAACTAATGATTATTTTCATTGATGATTATTTTCTTAATTAATCAATTAGTTGTTTGGTCTATAAAATGTCAGAAAATGGTGAAAAATGTCGATCAGTGTTTCCCAAAGCCCAAGATGACGTCCCCAAATGTCTTGTTTTGTCCACAACTCAAAGATATTCAGTTTACTGTCATAGAGGAGTAAAGAAATCAGAAAATATTCACATTTAAGAAGCTGGAATCAGAGAATTTAGACTTTTTTGTTCTTAAAACATAACTCAAATGAATCAATCGATAGATAAATAATACAAAAAATAGTTGTCGTGAATTTAATGGTTGGCAATTAATTGAGTAATTGAGTAATCGTTGCAGCTCTATCTCCAGCTGTCATACTGTATATATGTAGTTAAAACTACAATATCTTTCTCTGAGATGTAGTGGAGTAGAAGTATAAAGTTGCAGTACCTTTTCATTGAAAATATTTTTTTTAATGTGATTTTGTACAAAGTGGAGTTAAGGGTTGTGTTAGTATGTTGCCAAAATAGGTCAGAAGTATACAACACTGACAACACTGAACCAATTATGTGATACATTTTCGAAATTACCAAAAGTATGTGTACACCTGGGGCTGTTTTTTGTTGGTTCGGGCCATACGCTGTATGGACGATGCAGCTCCACTTCCTCCCACTATACAAAAGTGAAGCCAAAATATCCCGGACACGGGAGCCGTCATCTTGAGATTTTTACGTAATTTGGAGCCAGAGTCTGTGTATTAGTGATCGGGGGCCTGGAGCCGCAGAATCAAGGTCCCACCCACACACCCACCTGAGCCAATCACGAGCCAAGCACAGCCGCAGCTTGTTAGCGTGAGCCGCCTAGCTGCAACATTAGCACCACGGTAGCTGTTTGGCTAGAAAGACACAACAACTAACCATAATATCTCTATAACAAATTATATATCATTTGCACCACATTATATATATATATATATTATATATCAAATTGACACATGTTCTAACACACAGACTTGTGACAGTTATGGAAAGTTAAAGTTACATCTCTCTCGTACAATTCCTGAGCCTCCAGCTCCGCGACTACTTCACTCCGAGCAGCTGTCAATCACAGCTGTCAAACATGACGTCTCACCCCCTTTTTATAGCATGAAATAACTAATTAAAACCAAACCTATCAGAAAAATGAACACTTGAACATATGTCAGTGTGATAAGAACTTCCTAAAATGACAGCAACCATCTTTGGGAAAAATGTATTTGATGTGTACTTGATGATTTTTTAGACTGTCCCATCCATTAACATGGAAGGGGTGGGATTTATGACCTATATTGCAGCCAGCCACCAGGGGGCGATCGAGATGTTTTTGTGGAGGTGTCATGTCGTCCATCTTTATATTCAGTGTATGGTTTGGGCCCAAATCCCCAGAAAGAGCACAGATCGACGATCCATACTTTTAGTGGCCAAACAGCAGTACTGTAACTTCTGTGTCAGTCACTTGATGACGTAGGGCCCAAAAATACTTTTTCCCATAGACTTACATTGGGAAAGAGACGTCTGTAACTCAGCGGATAAATTTTTTTGAGGTGAATCAACTTCCCATTACGAACGCTCTAATAGCCCTTATTTAAATCATTAAGTTTTGAAAGTTGTAAAATGTGAGTGAGACCCAGACCGTGACGTTGGGACCCCGTGACCGAGTCATGTGACCGAGCGGACGCTACTGCGCATGTCCCAGTTGCCCAAGAGTCGCCAAGATACGGGTACTTTACCAGACGGAAGTTGAGCCATTTAGGCTTCATGCGCCAATGAGCAACTCTCATAGGAATGACCGGGGCCCTGCCTCCAACGCTGTATCCAGTTCTTTTAATACATCCATGTTTGGGCCCCGAGGAGAAACCTTAATAATAATACAATACAATAATATTTTAGACAAGTGTTCTTTGTGGCAACAACTTGGGGAAGACCCTCTCCTGTTTCTACATGACAATGACAAAGGGGTTACCTCAGCCCCGTTCAACACCCTGCAGCCAGGTTCCAACATCTTGCAGATGAGTTGAGGCTGTAGCATCAGGTTCATTTCCATGGTACACTTTCAGCTATCACATATAGCTGGACTGGTCTCGTGTGCACAAACTTTTGTCATCAAACTGCTACCTTAAAGGAAAGAGCTCAGAATAAAAGTGAAGGAGATGGATGTGAGGGGTGCTCTTTCAGAGAGGATATAAGTTTCAGCGAGGTCAGGTTTTAAGTTACAATCAGAGCTCTTGTCTCCATCCTTCAGCCTATCAAGGACACCGGCAGCCATGTTGGATCTGTGTGCAGTTTGCTGGGTTCATTTTCTGTAAAGCTGCCTGAAGTTAAAACAGGCTGCAGTTCTGGGCTACTGGCAGGAACTGACCATGGTGCTGATAATCTGCAGCCGGGACTGCTGCATCAAGGCAGCAGCAAAACAGGAAACACATCCCCGGAAACCCGGTAATTCAGCCTTCAAATTAAAAGTGCAATTGTTTTATTTTAAGACGTGACAGAATTTCATGTTTTAAACATATTAAGATTGATACTTTGCTTTGCTCACTATATATAGGTCTATATTGTTCTACCCTTAATATAGTTTTATTAATGCTTTTTGTACTTTTTAGTTTAAATGCACCTTTTTCTATGGTGTAATTCTTGAGCAATCTTTGAGACATAAATTTGGTTCTTATTTTATCTAATCTAATATCATCTTTATCTATCTCAAAAACAACATTGTATATTATTTTTGCATATTAATTCCTATGGATTACTTGATGCTGACTTTAAGAAACATTAAGTATGACTTTGAATTAATTTTAAAAGAGTGAAACTGTCTATGTGGACGGGGTAAGAGCATGTCATAGAGTGGCTGTTTTGCTATTTGCTGCATCCCCTCATGGCTCTGTTTTCAGGCTTTAAATATCTAGCCTGTGACGGGAGACTTTGGCCAATCACAAGTAATTTCAAAGAGAGCGTTCTTATTGGCTGTTCATTCAACAGAGGCAGCTGTCAATCACTCGCAAACTCCGATCAAACGGTCAAACTAGGCAGCGCTGATCAAATATAAATCAATATTCTGTTACTGTAATGACTATTTCTCGCCTCAAATGTTTTCAGAAACATCTTATAGTGTACTGTTTAGCTGTAAAATGAGCGCTTTGCGCTTGCCCAGCCAACATTTGTATGTGGGGCCCATGTGGGTAGTAAATGGGCTGAAAAATGGGCCCTATATGGGATTGTCCACGGGTTCCATAATGGCCCCATGCCAATTGCCCTTGTGGGTTTCATGCAGGAGTACACTGGGTGTTATATGGGCCCAATCTGGGCAACATAAACCAAAACCCATCTCGGCCCTAGGTTTAAATTCTATGTGGGAACTACATAGGGACTACATGGCCTGAAATATGGGTTGTAAGTGGGTTTGTCCACAGTTTCCATGTTGGCTCCATGCACTAATTTCCCAGTAGTGACCCAACTAGGACCCACATGGGAAGACCACATGGGGAGCACACGTGGGACCAACTTAGTTGACCCAAGTGGGCGCCATTTGTGTTGCCCATTCTGAGCCCATGCACTGATTTCCCATTAGTGACCCACCTAGAACCCATTTGGGTAGCCCACATGGGGAGCTCATGTGGGACCTACTTAGTTCACCCAAGTGGGCCCCAGATAAGATGCCCATTTTGGACCCATACCCACTTGGTATCCAGTCACCCCCAGCATAACCCATGTGGGGCCCACATAACCATGTTGGCTGGGTTGGTAGTGTGTTTTATGGATGTTTTTGTAAAGCACTTTGTAACTGTGTTTAAAAATGTGTTATATAAAGTTTTACTTTTACTTACTTTACTATTCTATTCAGTGTTCAAATCTAGGGCTTTCATTTTGAAGGCTCTGACCGGATGTCCTGTTGTTTACTCTGGCAAGCTTCACGGTGGCAGTTTGCCAAACATACTGCCCGAGCCAAGTCTGACTGACTCTCACTGAATTAATGATGACGGGGTCAGAAACAGACCTGCCGGTGCTCCTTCACCTACATGAAGGTGTTGGGTTTCCGCCGGCCATCTTCACACCTGAACACTAACGGTACAAAAACACCGGGGAGGTTTTCTCGTTAAGTCTCCATCTGTTCAATAAACGATGATGAAACACACAAACACTCACCTTTAACTAACGTAGACATCTTCTAACTGATTTATAGTCTGGGGAGGCTAATGGAATCCTATAACGGTTAGTAACGGTCAAGTGTAACGGTCAAGTGTAACGGTCAGCTCCGTCCGTCTAACGGCTGCTTTTCAAACTCACCTGTGAGGAGCACGCCCGCACCACCAGGTACATGGAGGTCAGCATAGTCAACATGGTCCCAGCGGGGTGTTGTGTTGTCCTTCACTGACAAACTGAGTGTCCTCTGGAGAAGAAATGGCGGATCGACCCGACACACGGTTACCGGGAGACAGAGACAGAGAGACACACAGAGAGAGAGAGAGAGAGGAGGGAGGCAGGTAGACACCCACAGAGAGAGATAGAGAGAGAGACAGGCAGCGGCACCAGAGGAGACCTTCAACCGAGCTGCAGTGCGACTTCCTCGGCTTCTTGTGCCTCACTCACACCTCCACCTCCACCCTCTACCTACACTCACACATTAACACACACACTCTGCTGCAGCCAGTCTAGTCCCTTAATAAGATCTTGAGGACGTAAATAGCTGCTGACCGGATTGCTAAAGCTCTTCATGTGTGATCACAGGTGTGAATTAATAGAAATGATGGAGGCTATAATAAAAATACAAGGGAGTTTGGTATGTGTAGCAGTAAGTGACGTCACTGCAGGGGAACAGGGATATTATGGCTGCTCCAGCTCACAATGCATGTTTCAGGGTCACATGAGGACAGCGAGGACTGCTGCAGAGTCAGTGGTAACTAACTGGGCTGCGAGAAGAAAAACAGTGAGGAGGAGTACTGGGAATGCTGGTGCTGAGATGTGTCCAGGGTCTAAAATTACGTTTTTTGCTCACGTGCCACTGTGGCAGGTCACTGAACATTTCTACTAGCCACACAATTGTTTTGTCTGCCTCTTCTGAAGTCTATGTAGAACGCTTTAGAATCGTAAACACTAGGACTGTGTATTGGCAAGAATCTGGCGATAAGATATGTATCACGATACAGGCGTTACAATTCAATATATTGCAATACTGTAAGAAAGGCGATATATTGTGATTTTTCAAAATCTAATTTTAGGAAAACTGTCATAGTATAAATAACACTGCTATATGCATAAAATCTGAGCATAAAAAGGTTAACTTTTTTTATGCAATCAGATTAGTAGGATCTGCATTTGCATATCTTTGCAAATAAAGTAAAATATTTCCTGAGTTAATCTTTGCATGTAAACTATTAATTAGAACTCAATACAGGGTTTTTGAGAATTAATACAGTATCACAAAACACAATATTGCAATACTCAATATTTTTTTCCACCCCTAGTGAACACTGAGTCAGTGGCAACAGACAGTAGAAATATGGATCATGTAACCTTAATCCCTGACTATTTTTAATTTAGGAATTGCTTTTTAAAACGAATATTTCTTAATATAAGGAAAACCAATCTGCCATGGTGACAGGTGACCTGAAAGTCTTACCTGCCACAGCCAACATTTATCCTGTATTTGGCAGGTGGCAAATGCTAATTTCATTCCCTGGATGTGTCACAGACGCACACAGGACTATGGAGTTTTTTCCTCAATATAATCAAAATAGAAGAGTCAAAGTGAAATCTACATGCTCAGATTCCTCTTTAATATATTTATTTTTAGCACAGGGAGCTCAGAATAACTGTTCAGTGAAATGCAACCACTTCTGATGATTATTTTCATCATCCATTAACCTCCAGGAAAAATATCTTCACTCAGCTGGAAGCTATCAAATATTTAATATAGCCTACTCCATTGGTTTTAAGAATCATACATACTTGGCACTAATTAGTTTTCTTCACATAAATGAATGAAATGCTGAGATATAGGCCAAATGTATAAAGATTGCCTTAAAATCAAGAAGGCCTTGCGACCCCGACGAGGTTTTGCAAACCCTTGTTTGGAGTGGGGACCCCCAGGTTGGGAACCAGTGGCATATTCTATAGCTTTTTTTGTACGTCCAACAGCCAAAAAACCCAAAGATATTCAGTTAAAGGTCCCATATTGTAAAAAGTGAGATTTTCAGGTCTTTTATATTATAAAGCAGGTTTAAGTGCTATATAAATACTGTTAAACTATCAAAACGCTCAATATACAGAGAAATACACACAGCCCGTATTCAGAAATTGCGCGTTTGAAACAAGCCGTTAGGATTTCTGTCCATTTGTGATGTCACAAATATACAATATTTAGACCATTACATGGTTTTAAATGTAAACATTCTAAATATGTCCCAGTTTATTTCTTGCTGCAGTGTATGTGAATGACATCAGCTGACAGGAAGTAAACATGGACCCAAGCTGTTGCCTATCAACGCAATTCCGTTGCAATTCCATTGAAATGCACTAAAACGGAGCATTTCAGACAGAGGGTAAATACAGGTATATTCAGGCCGACAGTATGAGGAAAATAAAGTGTTTTTTGAACATTAAAGCATGTAAACATGTTCTAGTAGAAACACAAAATACAAGCATTAACCTGAAAATGAGCATAATATGGGACCTTTAACATAAGACCAGTGGTGGAATGTAACTACCGGTAAGTACATTTACTCAAGTCCTGTACTTAAGTACAAATTTGTCAGTACTTTTACTTGAGTATTTCCATTTCATGCTGCTTTGTACTTCTACTCCACTACATCTCAGAGGTAAATATTGTACTTTTTACTCCACTGCATTTATCTGACAGCTTTAGTTACTTTTCAAATCACGGTTTTTCATCCCCTTCCTGTCCAGTGTAAACCACGTACCTCCAGATGTTTTGATGTTGAATGTTTATAATAAACTGAAGGATGACGTGTTGTTTTATGTGTCCTACTTCTTACGCTAAATAAACTCTTTAAAAAGCCTCTTGGATCAGCTGGAAAATGCATCGACACAAAGCTGAAAACAGGGCTGTTTTTCTGACGCCATGAAAAGTTGACTTTTTAGAGATAAATGGTTCTCACAGGATAGCGACGCTACAAATGTATGATGATCTTATAGACCATGATGCATTTCTGTATAGCTGACAGTATTTTAAGGAGTTAAAACATCTACAGCAGTAAAATACAACATATACACATTAATGCAGCAGTTATATTAATCCATAAACATCAGATATAATAGTAAAACACTGACAGGGAACATTTTACTGCACAATGACTACTTTTACTTTTCGTACTTTAAGTACATTTTGCTGATACATGTTTACATAATTTTACTTAAGTCATGTTTTGAATGCAGGACTTGTAGTGGAGTATTTTCACAGTGTTGAAGTAGTACTTTTACTTTAGTAAAGGATCTGAATACTTCTTGCACCACTGCATAAAACAAGGAAAAGCAGCACATTCTTACAACTGAGAAGCTGAAACAAAGGATTATTTGTTATTTTTTCTTAAAAAATGACTAATCAAAATCTAATAAAATAATTGACTAATCGTTAAGTTCTTCTTCTGTGTGTCAAATACGAGTCCCTGCGGTAATTTCTACATCACTGAGATTGAGTTTGAGTCACTCAGGGCTGGGGCTGGGTGATGTGGCAAAACATTTTATCGTATGAACATATCACAATAAAAATCTATTTAATATTTCTGTTTAGCTTAAACATTCTCTTAAAGGTACAGTGTGTAGGATTAGAAGTACCTCTCCGCTCACTCCTACATTTCCAAGACTGTGGTAACGTGAGCCGCAGAGTGCAAAACGGTGGTAATGCCGTTCGCCTCACTCAGAGGTCATCCTTACCATACTGTACTAATACTACTTTAGGAGCAACGGAAGTCAGACAGCAGCTGGCGGTGCAATGGTTTTGCACTCATCGGCTCACATTACCAGCTCAATATGATTTATTTTTATATAGTGTCAAATCATAACAGAAGTTATCTCAAGACGCTTTTCATATAGAGCAGGTCTAGACCGAACTCTATCATTTCGAGACTCATCAAGAGATCCCCCATGAGCTTGCATTATTATGCAACAGTGGCAAGAAAAAATTCCACTTTTAACGGATAGAAACCTTGGGAAGAACCCTGCTCTGGATGTGCGGCCACAGTTTTATCACCATGTTGGAGAACTACGGTGGCCTTCAGATAACGTAAAAGACGTGAAAGGCTCTCTCTAGAGCCAGTGTGAAAACATAACTATTCTTAGTTTCAGGTGATTATACACTAATGAAAACATAGTTATGAATATTATATTACATTTCTGCTAATAGATCCCTCGAAATGTTACACACTGTTCCTTTAAGCTAAGTAGTAGATTCTGAGTATAGAGTGCTGCAGGGATGACCTATTTTTGTAGGCCAACCAGGAAGTTAGCATCGCCCTGGTTCCTTCGACAAAAAACCAATGGGATTTTCCACTGGGTTTTGGATTATTGCATAAAATAAGCTCTGTGGCAAACAAACGTTTATGATACTTACACATTTTGCTCAGCAAGATAATCGTCACAAATGAACACAACTTTTATGGTTTTTGAAGTGTGAATGCAATCGCCAGAAGTAAAATGCTAACGTTAGGCTATAAACAAACTACACCATGGTCGCATAAGTGTGAGTATTCACAATGAGGCTGTAAAGGTGAATGAGTCAGTGTGATGACGTTTAGTAGTCTCATTTAGCCACTTGTTAGCAACCGCCTTTTTTAAGACACATAAAGACTATAAAATTCATAAGTGGGATATTTACTGGCATATTTTAAATCGGAGAACAAAACATTAAAATCTCTTCAGCTTGTGTTAACCACAGACCTTATTTCAGGCATCTAACTAAAAGCCTATTAAAAAAAAACATTGACTTCCAGACGAGGGAACCGGAAGTGCTAAAATGCTCATTTCTGGGTTTTAGGACTCATTCCTGTAGCACTCTAATAGAAAGGACAATATGTTTTGGAAATGTAAAAGTACCAGAGGAATATACCAGTAAGTAACCTGTAAAAGTACCTCTGCTTTCTACCAAAGTACCTTTACATCGACACTAATGCATAATTAAATGTGCTCACATCAGCAGTAGCTGTGCCTATTAACTGTGTTTACATAGTACTGTGTGTTGATCCGTGGTCGTGTGTTTATTTTGTCATTATTGGCCAGCAGAATCATGAACAGAGTCCTAGAGGACATGAAAATACAGGCAGGATGCTGGATGAGGGGACCCGCTGCTATCAGGACCGTTCTGTGAAATCTACATGGATGAATGAGTCACGGCGCCAAACGGCTGATACAGTCAGCGGTGACGGGTCCATGCAGGCTTCAGGGTCAGTCATGGATGAGGTGAACAAACAAAACGTCCACCTGTTTACTTAATATCTCACAGAGATGGTACATACATTTTATTTATTTTTGTGATCAGACATTTTTATTAATGTTTTTTTTGTCCAGAAACAGGTTTATTGCCAAGTTACTGAAAATATTGTATATTTTCTCAAACAAAAAGAAAACTAGATTCTGCAGCCTGAAGAGGTAAAAGAAAAACAAGAAAAGAAATTTGTCAGTTATGTGCATTTGACCTTTGCCCCCTTTGTAAAAATTATTTCTGCACTAAAATAAAACCAAAGAAATATATATGAGCTTGTAAAAAATCTTATATGCAGTCTTGTATAACTCCAGTGATGGAGGAAGTACTAAGATCTTTTACTCAAGTAAAAGTACCAATACTTCACTGCAAAAGTAGTAGATTACAAGCAAAAGTCTGCATTCAAAATCCTACTTAAGTAAACTTACTTGTACTGTAAAGTCTCAATCTGAAAAACTAACAAATAATTAAAGCTGTGAGATAAATGTAGTGAAGTAAAAAGTACAATATTTGCCTCTGAGATGTAGTGGAGTAGAAGTACAAAGCAGCACAAAATGGAAATTCTCAAGTAAAGTACAAACACTTCAAAATTGTACTCAAGTACCTGAGAAATGTACTTACATTCCACGACTGTCTAATTGTCTGAGTAATCCACTTTGGTTGTCTTTGACTGCTGACACACCTGGACATGTTGTTCCTGCCTGCTGCCAGCAGAGGACGCTGCATGCACGAGGAATTGATTTTATAAATGAGGCTGCTCTCTGGATGTTCAGGGTTTGTGTCGGCCAAAAGTTTACAAAAGGGCAATCTAGTTAGTTCTCACGTTAATTCCCACAGCTTAATGACATTCTTCCTGATGTAGAACTGGTTTTAGCTTTAGACACAAACACCCTTTAATTAACAACAGAAAGGCTGAGCAGCTTTGAATAAGAGAAGATATGATGTTATTACTCTAGAGGGAAATTGTTGTGCAGCAGTTGCAGTACAAAGAAGGAGAAGTAGAGTGCAAATATATAGAATGAAAATAAAAAATATATATATCAATAAGGTGTAAAAAAACAAATGTATACAATGCCAGAAATGTAAACAGGGTAAATGTCTGCATAACTGGTACAAATTCAAAATATACACAAGCCAGAAAGTAAATAGTTAACAGTAAGGAATACAAATAAATAGGTTAATGGTTAACTCAGATTATTTAGACTATGACTTGTTATTTTATTTGACCCTTACATACAGTATATGCTTATCTCATCATCTCTGTACATTTGTTGCTGAAGTGCATTTATTTGGTGCTGTATGTAATATTTATCTTTTTAACATCTTGCTTGTTAGGTCAGAGGTCACCGTAAAGCCACTAGTGCGCTCGACATGCACAGATTAGCAATGGAAGCTATTGCTAGTTAGTTGCCTTATTTTCTGACATAACTAACCTCTTTTTTTATATTATTTTTTGGGCATTTATGCCTTTATTTGACAGAGACAGAGACTGGGAACGTGGGGAAGAGAGAGGAGTATGACATACAACAACGGTCCCAAGTCTGGAATCGAACCCGGGATGTTGCGGTAATGTGTCATGTGCTGTAGTCACCGGCTACGAAGATGCTCCGATAACCTTGTAAATTAACATAAATATATATGATGGTTGTGCACTTTTCCTCACTTGCAAATACAGTTACATACATGAGTTTGCAACCTGTTCTCATCCCAACTCGTCACATACTGACTCTTTGTTAAGACCCCTTAGCGTCACTTTCTAACCACTGGGCGCCCAGCATGTCAAACTATGACGCTCCACTACGGTCGCAGTAAACACGTGAATAACGTTGTGAATTCAAACAAACACACAACAAAACCACTTAGTTAGGTCTAGGAAAAAACATTGTGGTTTGGGTTAAAATTACTACGTTTGTAAAGTGAAAGTGAAACTTAAAGTTGTGACGCTGTGTTGGTTTCACACGGCACACAAACACTGGTTTCCTGGGTGAAAGTCCTGTGTTTGTTGGACCCATCCATAATATTGAAGTAGGTAGGTTTACATGTGTGTTACTTGAAAGCCTTTTGCGGTATCAGACGCCAAGGGGCGTGACACAGCATCAGTATTTGACGCCCTGGGAATGAGAATGGGCTGGAGTTTTCCCCTGTTGTCCACAAGTGACACAAAACGCTTTAAATAATAATAACCAGAAAAATAATGGTGGGGGGACCAAGGTAATAACACATAATAACATAATAATTCTGGGCTGCTTCTTTGTACTACAACTGCTGCACAACAACTACAATCATAATGTTGCTTTATAGAGCAAAGTAGAGCGACACAGGAAGAACCATGACTCTAAATAAAATCTGTGGGCTGGACAGAAATGCAGGACGTCATGGTTAAATGGAGCCTGCAGGATTTCTCCAACATGGGTGGTCTCAGCAGGAATCAAACCCGTAACCCTGCCATGTGACAGTGCCTGGCTCCACCACTTTAACTCCTCAGCACATTGATGATTTAGTCAAGCATCATGTAAACAGACATGTGAGTTAAAAAAGCAACAACAATGTTAGTGATGACAGAGACGAGGTGCAGTGGAAGTGCGACTCATGTAGTCCTGGCCCTGACCGGGGCGGCCTGTCCCTGCTTGAATCCACGAGGCCCGACGGTGACACCCCTGACCGCGAGGTGAAGTTTGGCATTCCTTCACGCAGCCATCACTGGCACAGACAATGCATGATTAGGCAGCCTTGAGTGATTTGCACAGCAGGTCCTAACCCGCCAAATAACAGCCAGTCAGTCAGTCAGTCGGTCAATTAGAGTACGCATCCTGCACTGTGGAAATCAAACACACACACACACACACACACACAAACACACAAACACACACCTTGATTTAGCAGGCTGTAAATGTAATAGTAGCTGTGGGCAGAAATCAAAGAACCAGTTTTTCATGTTGTTGCTGTAGTTAAAGTGATTCTCCACCCAAAATATATCCCATCTGTATCAAAAAATCACCACCTGTCGACTTGACTGTCTTTTATGTTGGTTGGTAAAAGTTTGTAGTGTGTAGTCATGTCAGTTACAGTGGATGGGAGGGTGCATCACTATATTCCCAGCGTCCTCATTGTAAGAGATGTGTAAGGGCTAGCTTCACAGTTCAAATGTTTCAAATGCAGTTTGAATGGTTAAAAAATCATTCAGCCACTGTGGAGATATCAATGTCTAAAGTCAAGAAAAGCCCGCAAATCTGAGGGCGAAGGTACATTGAACATTTGACCTATAGGGAACAACATTGCTGAGAACACACAATCTTTAAAAGATCTCCTTAAAGGAACAGTCTGTAACATTTAGAGGGATCTATTGGCAGAAATGGAATATAATATTTCTAAGTATGTTTTCTTTAGTGTATAATCACCTGAAACTAAGAATTGTTGGGTTTTCATTAGCTTAGAATGAGCCGTTTATATTCGACACGTTACATGCGTTACTTTTACGGACCACGGACGGCATGTCAATATACGCTCGTTACATGCATAGTGTCCTTTCAAAATAAACTTGTGCTTATCACAGGAAGTTAGGTTTAGGCAACACAACCACTTAGGTAGGGTTAGGAAGCGGTCGTGGTTGACGTTAACTTCACTGAGTAGGGACTCACAGGACCGACGATACCAATGAGTCACATGACTAAAGACTGACATGACAAAATAAGTCAACGTTACTTTAGTTTCTCATGGGACATGAGCACCGGTCTCCTGGTTGAAAGTCTTGTTCGACTGATCCCTCCACCCCCCAATTTTTAACTCCTGTTAACTCCTCCTACATTTAATTTTGTCTATATTTACAATAGATTTGGAATATTTTTTTGGGACATTTATACACTGTAGCTGGATCAGATCTAAAGAGCAATTAAACTGTAAAACATGAGAGGTTAATACACTATATATGGAGAATAAACACTCATGAAGAGATGCTAACAGTCGTTTTGGGGGGTTAAAACAAGAATTAGACATCCTCTGGTTTTGAACAAGACAGAAGTTGACCCCTCCCCTGACTGATTGTGATATGAAAAATTCAAAGTAGTCTGACCTAAGTGGGCACAAAATGTTCATACCCCAAATCTGGTGAAAAAAAGGGCTGAGTTAGTGCTTTGGTATCAGTTCTAGAGCTAATTGTGTTAGTTAGTTACACCCACTGCAGCCCAGGCTCACGGCAAATCATGTAATCAACGCGCCTGCCAACCGGAAGAAAGCGTGTCAGTGTCACACTTTGTGAATATTACATGTCTGTTTTGTAGTGACGGTTGTCACATTACTTATAAATACAGGGGATTCGATGGACCATCTGTCAATCAAACTTTTGACGAAGCCAGTCACATTTGCCAAACACATTACTTAAAGCCTGATAAGATGGATTTTCACGTGATTTCGTGACATTGCGAGAATCCATCTGCCGTGCAAGGTAAGACCAAGGTAACACCAACTAAAACAATAATAATTCTTGTCGTACTATTAACCACGAAAATGTTGGTTTTTCCTAAGTCGGTGGTTTTGTTGCCCCCTACTAGTGCTGCACGTTCATAAAGGCGAGGTAAAACGTGACACTGACACGTTGTCCTCTGGTGGACAGGTGGGTCTATTACATGCTTTGGCGTGATATCGGGTTGCCCACTGAGGTTCATTTTTTTTGCTTCCAGAGCAACTTTGCTGCAAGAAAACGTTCGTAGAAACAAACAAATGTCGCCTTTCACACCTTGTCTCATGAATCACTCAGCAGCATGTTGGAAATATTAATTATCAGTTGGCATAATGAGAGCCTCTTTCCACTTCAGCTCTCTCTCCAGGTTTGACAGGTGACGCATAAACAAAGCGCTGCAGCATGGACCTGACATGTCAAGTTAGTTGCACGGCGGCGGCGCTGACGGAGGCATGGCCGAGCCTGTTTACCACATCTCTCCTTACTCTGTATTGTCTGTTCTCCCTGCCCTCCGCTTTAGCTGTCACTCACTGACAAATGCCCGAGGAAGGGAATGACTGCTGCACTTACCTGCCCACGCTGGAAAATCACACACACACACACACACACACACGCACACACACCTGACACATGCTGTACATGTACAACACACACACACCCATGTAGAGGAGTTTATGATTACTTCCTCCTCTGACAGGAGGCTCTCTCTAATGAAGAGGATTAGAAACACTTTTCACATGAAAATATCAGCATGACTGAACTCAACCTGTGTGCCAAATTATGAGAGAATTCAGAATTATTTTTGCAATTGTTGTAATTTGTAGTTACAGAATAAAATAAATTAAAAAAAACACCTTACAAATGCCAGCTGCAGTTTTTGGAAATTACAAAATTCTTTCAGTGTGTATCTCTCCCTGTCAGATGATTTAATATTGACATACCAACACATTCTCATATACTAATGCCTTGTCAGACCCCTCGGCGTCACTTTACAGTCACAGTAAACACATGCTTAATGTTGTGAATTAAACAAAAACATTTGCCTAGGTTTAGGCAACAAAACCACTTAGTTAGGTTTAGGAAAAAAACAACATGGTTGGGCTTAAAATGACTAAGTTTTACACTGAAAATGTGACTCAACGAGACACAAACAGCGGTCTCCTGGATGAAAGCCTTGTGTTCACACCTCTCTTCCTGTCCACCCTGTGTGTCTCTTTCGCTCTTTAAACTATGTCACCACAGCACTTTCTTTGTGCGTTTACTGTTGACATGGAGGGGTTTACATTGTAGTTAATGGAAAGCCTGGTGCGTCGTATATTGAACGCCGACGGCCGTGACAAAGTGTCACAAGAACGTTTTTCCTCATCCGATGAGAAAGTCGTACTGTAAACGTGATTGCTTGATGCCTTTATTCGCAGTGTGAAAGCTCAAAAATTGACCTCATTCCAAAAAAACGCTTAATATCCGTGCTCTGTGTGAAAGAACTCATGACAAAAATAACATTTTGAAAAACTATATTGACATGCAAATTAATTGCACGAAAACAAACACCGCCGGTGGGCAACAGCCTTTACATTAATATCTTTCTAGTCAGTCAATAAAGATTATACACTTTTCACCTACATGCTTCTGACTTTTTATTGTTTCCCACAATTCCTGGGTCTTTGTCATCCTTGGGAATTTGATATTTTCAATAACGCTGTATGGACAGTAACCAGGAGAACACTTGGGGCCTGTCTGAAGTAGCGTTTGCTGCTAATGTTAGCATTAACTTGCAAGAATTATTTTGCGATTGTAGACAGAAATCAGAAAAAGAATCCCTTAAAATCAGTCAACATGCTGCGGTTAGGAAATCACAAAACTCAGTAGCTGTATTTATGAGTCCGCAAGACTTTTAGTGTGAAAGATAACTTCCAAATCATGTTTAGTTAGCCAACATTTAGATCAATGCTAAAAGCAGGATGTGCATGAAATAATTTAGACAATTGGCATCTGGTTTTTACAGGTAAAAACATTTTTTTTAAATGCAAAAATACCCTATAGTAGCAGTCAAAAGAAATGCATATGAAAACTATGAAATTCAGTAGCCATTCTTACAATCCAGCGAGAAGAGCACGTAAAGTAAAAAAAAAGACAGAAATATCTTGTGAAATAAAGAACATTTTTGCAGAACTTTTGCAGGAAATGTGTTCATGTTGGACCCCATCGCTCAGAGTAAGAGGGTTAGGTTAAATAGGTTTAAATATTATTTATATGGGGTTTGAATCCCTTTGCTGCTGTCATCCACTCTCTCTCCCTCTCATAACTATCACTGTCACTATAAAGTAAAGGCAAAAAGCCCCCCCAAAAAAATCTTGAAAACATTATATATATATAATATTTAAATAAATAGGTTTTACAACAAGCTGTAAAAGAAAGAAACACTATTGGGAAATCCCAAACGTTGGTGGCCAGCTTTACTTTTCCAACAGCTCACGTCAAAGTGGAGCAAAGACATGGGATATATGATATGTCAAACAGATCATATATCCTATATCACACTCATAAATGCATTCAGATATGCGTCTCACACACACATTGACAGAGAAAAGTTTGATGCTAATATTTCCCATGAGTGTGCATCGGCAGTAATTACAGCAGTCAGTGAAGCCGTCTTTCAGCAGCTCAGGTTGTTGATGGAGGAGGAATGTGGGGAATGCAGTTTTCTGACCTCTGAGCTGGATATGAGCTGCAGCTTTCATCGCTCCTCCGCTCAACTTATAGGGACAAACAGTTCCATTCGCTCATCTGAGCCAACTGTGACCATTTTCGGGCTCGGCTGGCGTCGGCGCCGCAGCCTGTCGCTTGTATGTTATGACTGGCGAACCAACAATGTGGGGATTATGAATATTTCCGTTGCCTTGTCGCGCCACAACAACAACACAGACAGCACACAGGGAACCCGATTGCATCGAAACGTCGGTTTTCTCGGTGGCGTGGTCAATGCTGGTGTGTTCTGTGGAAACAAGGGGCATTGTGGGAGCTTCTCCTGACCTCCAGTTGAACCCGGTGTTGGTGATCTCACCTGTGATGACCGGTTATCTCCTCCTCCTTGCGTGACTCAGATAGCAGAGGGGAGGGACGGGCGCCCTGGTGGCACTGTGCCGCTGCTCTCTTCCTCTTCGCCTCTATGAACCCAACACCCATCCGCCATTTTGGTGCCTCTCCAGGTAGCTGCGCTGCACCTGCGGTATCTCGACCTGGAGGAGGGTTGGGGGCTTTGTTCATGTGCTCCGCGAGGCCGCTCTGCAGGCCGCATTAGTCGATCCGTATCTCAGTGAAGGCGACATGCGCACGGCCGCATTCCAGCGGGGATTTGCAGAGTGGATCGGGGAAACTCATCTAAACCAAGGATTAAAACTTAGAGCCTGTTCAGATGCTCTGATAGCAACCGCTGGCTACTTCCCTTTGCTGTTGTTTTGTGTTTCGTGGGAACAACTGTCAGAACTGCTGATAGCAACAAACACAAGCTAGCTGTTTGCAGAAACACATTAGTCACTTACATTTTGGTATCAGAACCAAAACAAAACTAACGTACGGACTCCTTAGTAGAGTTGGAAACCCATCACTCGGCCCTGAAACCTTGTCAGAGCGCCAACACTTGGCAACCCTTTGGGATAATTAAGACTGGTCACGCCCCACAACCCCCACCGCACCCTCTTATCCCCCCCCATCCCAACACTCCCTGGCAACAGTATCCACTCCGTCGCTGCTTCTTCCACTTCTCCTGCCAATCACACTTACTCCACCATCTGCCTGGAATGGCACTGATAGAAAACGCCCTAAAGTGCTGGTGCGGGGCCAGAGCCGGCTGTCTATACGCTGATTAATGGTTAATGGTGAAAACGGAGGAGTGAAAGTGTCGAGTCCTCCTCTGTCTGGAGGCCGGAGAGGTGCTTCCTCTCCTCAGAGACATGAAAGCTGTTTGATGAACACAACAATGTGAGGAATTCTCAGACTGTCACCTCAGATCACATCGCTGCATCAGTCTGGGTCACAGCGCTGCAGCTCAACGCCTCTACTCCAATCTGATTGATTAGAATAAAAATGGTTTCTTGGATAATAAAAACAGAATTAGAACTTTTTGCATACTCCTGTACTATATGAGCTCTCTAAGGTACATAAAGATCCTAATAACCCTGCTTTTAGACCCATCATCTCTGGTAATGGCAGTTTAACAGAGCAACTATCCAAATATATGGACTATCATTACTGGGGACCATCCATAGACTGTATATAAGAAGTGGACATAGTCACCATGACATCACCCATTGGTTTGTGGACTGCTCTTTTGAAGCCTCAAGTTTGCCATCTTGGTTTTTGGCTGTCGCCATCTTGGTTATTTGCAACCACAATTTACACGAGAGGGTGGAGCTAAGTACAACCAAACGCTGAATAAGACATTTTCAGGTGACTAAAAAGGTTATAATTAACTTTCATGAATTGAAAACACACTGTGAAAGGGTTAACATTTTAACCCCCTCCCAGACCAGAAAACGCCGTGGTAGCGACCTGTCAATCACAAGGTAGCCACGCCCTAAAGCATACCCTGCTTTATGGTCTATTTGACTCTTAATGGGACCATAATTTACTAAATGAACATCGTGCTGTATTGAAGAAGACTTGAAACTAGAGATTGAGACCATAAACTCATGTTTACAATGTTTACTGAGGTAATAAATCAAGTGACAAGTAGGGTCATTTTCTCATTGGCTTCTATACAATCAGACTTCTTTTTGCAACCAGAGGAGTCGCCCCCTGCTGGCTGTTAGAAAGAATGTAAGTTTAAGGTACTTCAGCATTGGCTTCACTTTTCATTGGCATCGCCTGGGACCATCGTGTTCAAAACATCTCTTTGGTAAAGATATTTCACCTCCTCTAATGAGACTTACCTTTCCAAGGCGAATGAACTGAAGAGAGGATGGTGGGCTAAATTTTGCCTCTGTTAGTCTAGCTTTCCTCATCTGATGGCTGTTTTGTGCTCAGAAATACTGACTTTAAGAGCTCTTTTAGTTTGCCCTGTTAAGGCCGTTCCTTCTGCAAGAGCAGGTCAACATATATGGTAGACTACATTTGTAGAGTTGCAATTCATAAAGTGAACAAAACTGATGCAAGAGGGTATGTAGAGCGTCATCGTTTGAAGCGTAGGGTCACTGACCAACTGAACATGTTGGCAGGCTAGAGGCTACATTAGCTGCTAGCAAAAGCATAACACACCCAAATCTTTGACCAAACTGTGAGCAATTGTGTTGCATTGTGGGTAATGTAGGCGTTGTGTGGGGGGGAAAAGATGATATCTCTGGTGCTGCTACATCAATTTTTATAATTGTTTTAATTGTTTATAATTGTCCATCGTGAGTCCGACAAAGAAGTGCAATGATAAACATGTGGAGTACTCTTTTAAGGACATACAGACATATGAAATAATTATTTTTCACATTTTATTTGTCATATTTGATTCTGATACAAGTGCACCTGAATGCTTTGTTACTTGTCTACATGTTTAACAGCATTTTGGTGAAGAACTCCACCGACCACGACTGACATAATGAGAAGATTTTGGTGCACAATATTTCTAAAGTCACCAACCTCTTCAAAAGTTGTTGTAGTCCTTTAAGAACATAGAAAACTCAGCAGCTGGAAACGATTACTCAAGGAAACATAAACCGTCTCAATTTACGCTGTAAAACACTCACTGCTGTTCCACCTATTATTTGTACTCTGTCACCTTAGCCCGGGCTAATCCTGCCCCCGCCTCCCGTCCTGTCCTCATGTCAGATTTTTGCATGACTGCCTCGCCCACCTTTCTTCTCCCCTGCAGATGAACTTTTCAACCCTTCAACTCTGCCCTCGTCCTCGGGGACCGGAGGCTGAGTCCCGAAGGGCTTCACGTCTTTTTTGTCTGCGTGTGACCTTTTAAAGTCTGTCGTCTCACATACGTACCGGCACGCCCACGCCGTCGTGTCACCTCTTGCCCGGCTGTGAGTCCTGCGGCCATGTTGGATGTACCTAGACGCGAGGAGAAGCGGCCTGACGAAGACACGACAGATGTGCTCTCTTCCTCCGTCATCAACGAGTCTGCACTCACAGAAGAAGCAGAGAGAGTTCAACCATCTGTCGATTGAGGATACACATTCCAGGCACGTGCACTGACACGACATCTGTCATCCAAAACACCAATATGGATTATTATCACCAGTATGGACTGTATTGGTGTATTTGAATATGGGGAATCTGGGAAAACTAGTTGTGTTTACCTGAAGCCAATCAGGAGAGAGGATCTCTGACTGTCTCCATCACAGATGATGAACAAAGGCATTAAAACGTGGGTCTTACAGGTGAAACATGAGACTTGACATGTAGAGTCAGCTGTTTAAGGAGTTCAGTGGGGCGACTGGACTGCTGGACTGTAACTGGGTGGAGTCCATAAATAGTAAATGTCTCACAGAACCACAGGCACGTGACAAATTAAAATAGTGAAGTTGATTTGAAACGTTCTGATTCAGTTACAGCCCGATGTCTTCGGGATGAAGTGCAATGTTCCTGGTTTGCGTCCAGTCAGGCATGTTTGAAGCAAGTTACTCTTCATCTTTTATTTCCTCCCTTTGCTACTGTTGCCGTCTAATAAAAGCATAAAATGTTCAAAAAACAAAAATAAAGGAAACTTGTTCTCCACTCATGTTTCCACCAGCTTCACCTCCAAATCCTGGTTTGACTGCCAGTTTGTTCAAGGACAAACACTTTCAACATGTGTTGCGGACATAGACTGTATATAAAGATGGACGACATGATAGCTCCCCAAAAGTGAAGCCAAAACATCTTGATCGCCCCCTGGTGGCTGGCTGCAGTATAGGTCATAAATCCAGCCCCTTCATGTTAGCGGATGGGACATGGGCCAAACTAAAAAGTCAAAGTACACGTCAAATAAATATTTCCCCAAAGATTGTTTCTGTTATTTTAGGTAGTTCTTATCATGCTCATGTATGTTCAAGAGTTAATTTTCTGATAAGTTTGGTTTTAATTAGTCATTTGCTGCTATAAAAAGGGGGTGAGACGTCATGTTTGACAGCTGTGAGTCTCTCTCGCTGACAAGCTGTGGCCGTGCTCGACTCGTGATTGGCTCGGGCGGGTGTGTGGGCGAGACTTGGAAACCCCCCGATCCCCGATCACTCCTGTGCAGACTTTGGCTCCAAATGATGTCAAATTCTCAAGATGGCATCTCCCGTATCCAGGATATTTTGGCTTCACTTTTGTACAGTGGGAGGAAGTGGAGATGCATCATCCATTTATATATATACAGTCTATGGTTGCTGATGTTCCAAAACAAAACAAAACAGGAAAAGGTGAAACTGAGCTTATGCAGCGCCAACTTTTGTCTGTTAATATATAAATAATAATAATCATAATAATAATATCAGTAAGAGATCCACAAATATAAGTCGCTTTCTTCGCCCTGGGGTCACCTCTGGTTTGAAGTTGCTCTCTAATAAGACAGATCATAATACAGTAAGTGTCGTGTGTAAATACTGGCAACAAGAGTGTTTTTTTTAAAGGCTATTTTAACCAAAATTAGAAAAAGTAGACGAACATATTGTCCTACTAACTCCTCCTGATATAAAGCCATGCAGATAGTTTTATGTAGTTTTGAAACAGACATAGATCCGCTCACCTTTGAAATCTCAGAGTGTCACCTATCAAAACCTCGGCACAAAAAATCTAATCTACTCCAGTGGAAAAATAAAAAAAAGAAAAGAAGAAAGAAAGAACGAACAAATTAACCATAAGATATTAAGAATAGTGCAAAAAAAAAAGTCAGACACAGGTACTAACATAAAAGTAAAAAAGTGCACATGCAAGCATACAGGTGTGCAAATTACAGTCTGTAAAATAAATGTAATTATAATTTTTAAGTTAAAAAGTTGCATTGCCCTGTGCCAGAAGTTACAGAACATGTAATTAAAAGTCTAGTTAGCGAGTCCCGGTAAATAGTTCAATAATTAATTTTTTATTATTTTTCTCCAAGTATTCTTAAACACTGACGAGACGGACATTAAGGAGAAAATAATGAATGATTGCAACATTTCAATCGAGTGTCGGCCATGACACTTGACGTGGGTCAAACCGCGGTTACTTTCACCCAACATGTCACATGTCTCACTCTGCTCTCGGGGAATCTGAGGAAGTCTTCTGGATTGTGGCGGTGTGTGTCGGCGGTGGAGGCCTGGCGCCGCTCTGTCCGCCAAACGAAACGTCGTCTCCTCAGGCTCCTCGCTCCTTTATGTCGCTTTTATTTTCCACCAAGAATTGAGCCAAAGCCCCGAGGGGCTAAAACACAGTGAGAAAAAGGACTGACGAGGAGAAATACGAGATAATAAGCAAGAGAGAGAGAGAGAGAGAGAGAAAGAGAGAAAGAGAGAGCAAGAGAAAGAGAGAGAGAGAGAAAGAAATGTAATTCAAAACTTGGAATTAGTGTGACGCAAATTGGGGTTAGATGTCAGGAGAGCAACAACATGGCCACCAGCGAGAGCATTTATAGTCCCACTGTTTACAGAGATTTCCTGTCAGCTCTCTTTGTACAAACTGTGTAAGACATGTAATGGTAGAAAGGTGCGCGTGCACACACTCACACACACACACACACACACACAAACACACATAAACACACACACACACACTATGTTGGCTCTTATGGCACGTTTCCACCAAGCAGTTCAGTTCAGTTTGTTACACATTAGAACGGTTCGTTTTGCGTTTTCATTAGCAAAAGTTGTGGATGATACCAACAGAACCATTCCATCCTTGGTACCACCTCGGTTGAGGTTCCAAGTGAGCTGATACTAGAAGGTGGAGTTAAAACACTGCAGAGCACTGATTGGTCAGAGAGAATCATCACTAGGACGACACGGGACATCCTGCACAAACCTACCGTTTTTAAATAGCCAAGCTACCATCAATATTGATTGCAATTTTTAATTCATTAAAATAAATAAATGGCACAGTACACCACTGTACGCTGTACAATTGACGAAGTGTAGACGTTTCTCCGTTTGGGTGACGTTGAAATGATTCAGTGAGTATCCCGTTGAAGATGATGTCATGGCAGTTTAATGCGCCACCGCTACGGCGTTCAGCTGAGAATCCCACCAACACTGAGGGGGTATTACCTGCAGTGGAAACAAAGCTACAGAAAAGGTCCTGGTACCAAAAGTGAGTCGAATCGAATCAAGCAGAGCAGTATATGCAGTGAAAACATGGCTTTAGTGGCCAAACAACACTAAAACTGTCAAATTTTCATACAAAAGCAAATAGAAAATTCATTGTGTTGTAGCTTAGTGAGTTCAGCGTGTGTGTGTGTGTGTGTGTGTGTGTGTGTGTGTGTGTTCATCACTTATTTTCTGCACCTCTGTTGCCTTCAATTGAAGCTCTACATCTGTAAAATTCAAGCATACGTGTCACGTGTTTTGTGTGATCCCGTGGCTGAGTGTCACACAACACTGTTGTGATGTTAGAGTGATGTTAGTGGTTCGGTACCTTGCTCAAGGGCACCTCGGCAGTGCCCAGGAGGTGAACAGGCACATCATTTCAAGACACGTAGAGGGGTAGGGAGGCATATACAGTACATAGGCATACAGACATAGGCCTATATTACTGATGTGTGAGTATTGAGTAACGTTACAGAACATATTTTTAGTTCGAAACCCAGGCCAAGCGCCAGGATAAAGTGACTGAAGGGGCTGTCACATAAGAAGGACGCTAAATGTATTTTGAACTTATGAATGATTCTCTGTCAAAACAGCTGTTTGTGTCTCTCTCTCTCTTTCTCTCTCTTTACAATCACAAAAAGCAAGCAGGCTAAGAAGCCGCGTTCTGTGTATCGATCTCCTCCGATCCGTTTCAGTACTACGGACAGCGCCACACCTACACAACAAACAGCGCTGTCCATGGTTCGTAAATAACATTGTTGATAAGCAATGCAAGTGATAGGTAAAAGTCAAATCGCATGCAGCAGTCAGTGGGAGTGATGGTGATCAATAAGGTCAAATACCAACGCTTTGTCATGCCTCTCGGTGTGTGATACCGACGCACAAGGCACCCTATAGTGTCTGTATGAGATGCACCGAACTTTCAAGTAACTACAATGTAAACCCATCCGCGGCAACAGTAAACGCTCAGAGAAAGTACGCCGGGAGTGTGGTGACACAGTTTAAAGAGCTAAAAAAGAGACTCATAGGGTGAGAGGGAAGGGTTCGACAAACACAAGGCTTTCATCCAGGAAACCGCTGTTCGTGTCCCGTGATAAGTTTCACTTTACTTTGTGTCCCGTGTTCACAACGCTAAGTTTCATTTTCACTTTAGACCTACTCTAAACCTAAGCAAGTGTTTTTGTTTGAATTCACAACTTTAACAACGTGTTTACTACGACCATAAAGTGACGCCGAGGGGTCCTGACAAAGCGTCAGTACGAGTTGGGATAAGAAAGCATTGATCGTTACTGTTGCATATTTTGAATATGAAAATAGAAATGTTTGACAGTCTGGTTTTGTCAGTATGTGTGTATGATCTCAGGCATAATATCAAATACTTTAAACCTAAAGCTCAGCTCTCTGGGGCGTAACACAGATAGTTGGATAGATCTGATGTAGTGAAGTGTAGCCGGCGTATCAACAACAGAGCAGGTGTGAACATGACAAAAAATACATTTTAACAGGAACATAATGCCACCTGAATTATGCTTTTGTTCATCAACACAATGAGAAAACGTTTTTTTAATTTCCGTATCTGCAAAGTCACAAAATGTTGAATGAAGGTCTGTCAGACACCAAAACACTGCAGAGTGGTTTGTGACACCATGGGGAAAAGTTATCACAAAGACAATCATTTAATCTCTTGTGCAGTTTTCCTTCTGCTAATATGCACTATTGAGGAAGTACAGATACAGAATAAAGATGAGACAATGTGCTGTTGTAGTAAAGTACCTTCACAAAATATTCATTGTCACATCAATCATCAGTTTTGAATTTAAGCAGCTCTGTTGCTGAGACAACTCAAGACCTTCGTTTCACGAGTTATGATCGGAAAAACTATTCTTGTCCTTTATTGGCATTTTTGTTTTCTCTTGCTGCAGATTTTTTAAATGTAAACACACACCAATCTTATCAACCACATCAGGAAATGTGTCTTTGTGCAAACAAAGATGATTTCAACAATGATACCCAAACAAACGTGTGATATCTCTGGAGACAAACCTCCATATCTGAAGCCATTTGTCTTTATTTAAAAAAACATTACTTTTTTTTTTAACCAAGGTTTGTTCAACATATAATGCAAATAGAGTGTAAGGATGCAGGCATTGAGTCATACTATAACACACACACAAACGGTTTCACACACACTCCATGTATCTGTATAACGTATCCTCACAACCCACACAATCAGAGAGAACAGGTTACGAGTAAGAAATTAACCCCGTTTAATGGAGGCCAGATTGATGGATGAAAAGAAGAGAAGAAGAAAGGATGGAGGCAGGGGGAGGCGGAGGCATGTATGATCTCACTGCTCATCCTAATGAATACATGAAGGCGTCTTTCCGAGCCCTCGGTGTCCCACCAGAGCCGGGGCATTATGGCGGCGGCAGTGCGTCTTTGTTCTTCCCCCGCAGACTGGCGACAGTGAAAGCAATCTGTCCTGTAGCGGAGCTGCATCCAGCAGTCGAGCCCTGATAAGGAGACCCCCTGGCCTCCCCGCTAGTGTCTGGTCCAGCGGGCTAAGCTTCGCCTTTCTAATCCCCTCCAGAGGAGGAAAAAAAAGTGCTTTGATTATTTGCTGACCAATAAAGCCCAAACTGAGCGCAGAGGTGGCGTTTGGTTCTGGGGTTGTAGAGAAAGGTTGAGGCCTTGATTGGCACGTTTATTGGACGGCGTTTATCAGTTCTGGTGATCTGGGCGGCCGCTTAATAACGTCAAGTGAAAGGGGTTTGTGCTTTTTGTTCAGCTGTTTTTCATTCCCTTTCTCTTTCTTCTCTTCTATCAGCGTAAAAACAACTACTTACAGGGTGAAGGCGCTCTGAAAGGAGCTAATCTCGTAGTGTGGAGAGGCTCGGGTTCAAAGGCCTACAAGGTGTCACTCAGGCTGCGGCGCTACAGCAGCTACACGCCAGAACGGCAGGTACACGGTCCGGTCCAAATCTCAACCACATAGGTCTAATTATGGCACACACGTCCCCCCTTCAGACCCCGTAACGTCCCGTGCAAACCCTCCACAATGCAAATGAACCACGTAGGTTTGAGCGAGATAGCACCCGGGCTTTAAGCTATGCAAAAATATTCACAATTCCAAGCTCGAGAATGAAGAGAAAAATAATAAGATATGAAAAGTAGGAGAGAAAATTATTATATTTTGCTTTGCTGGCTGTATATTTAGGCTGTCTGGAGTGTGCTGGGGATTTGTTACCGTCTATCACCTTTTCCTCCCTCCCCTTCCCTGCATCATCTTCCTCTAATTAAAGTGTTTGTTGTCACCCTCAGATCCGGGGTGTGAAATCAAGTTAGCAGTTTATGTAAGAGCCGTGGTGGAAATCAAACACTTTGTTATTCAGAAAGACAGCGACTTCAATCACTCCGAGCTGGGATATATGTTCCCATTGTTGACTTTGCTATCTGCATGCTAAGCCAATTTTCTACTTAAGTCTCCCAGCTTTTAAAAAATGTTATTTGGTTCCCTATGTGGTCTTAATTCTTACCCCTCGCTGATAAGCACAGCAGCGGCAGGCCGGGAAAATATAGGCCCAATTATAGAGGACTTTAAATTCCAAATCATTCTTGGGAGAATGGAAATAATAATTTTAATGGAAAAGTAGAGGAGATGTATTTTGAGGTCCGATGGTCCGTTTCACAAGCCAACCCCCCCGACAACCCTCCGTTCCCCACAGGGACTCGTCTAATACTTTTACTAAAACAGCTGAGAGACGCTCAGGGAGTGAAAATGAAAAATTACAATCATTGATTCTCCCCCAAGAGTCAGCTGATTTCTGCAAATCTTTCAATGTTTACAGCATTTAAATATATATACACCCTGCAGCTCTGTCATTAGCAAAGTAAAAGTCAGTAGCAGCAAACCAAATGGGCTTTTTTAGTGTGTATTGTACTCTCTACTGGTGGCCATACTGGGGGATCTCAGATCTGTTTTTAACAGTAGCTGTGCACAGATTCATTCATTCATATAAACAGACTGTATTTAGACACAGTGGTGTTTTGAGCTAAATACTAATATGCTCACAATGACAATGCTAACATGTTGATGTTTCACAGATATAATGTTTACAACATAACATTTGCAAATTGGCACTAATCACAAAGTATAGCTGAGGCTGATGGGAATGAACATTAGTTTTGCAAGTAGGTCATAAAGTTTGACCTGATGATGGCGCAAGAGGAAAAGTGAGAGGATCACCAAAGTTATTACTCTTCATCCTCTGGGGATCATAAATGCCTGAACCAACTTTCAGAAAAATCCATCCAACAGTTGTTGAAACATTTTACTCAAATGACAGATGTGAACTGCACTAGAAGAAAAGTTTCACCAAAGTCAATAAGCTACATTGTCTGGGAACCATGAGAGTCTGAACCAAATTGTTTGCCAATCCATCCAATAGATATTGAGATATTTCACAGGATAAGTGGAAACTTTGAGGAATCTCCATGATCATGGGGATTCGTCCTTTGGGCACCATGAATATCTGCACAAAATTTCATTCCAATCCAATGAATTGTTGTCAAGATGTTTCACAAAAAGCCAAAAATGTCAAGCTGGTGATGGCACCAGAGAAAAAGTCAAGTGATCACCAAAGTCGGTAGGATTCATCTTCTTGGGTCGTGTCAAGAAGGGAGCCCGCAAACTGTGAAATCTGATCTGAGATCTGCAAAAACACTCACAAGACTTGCTGCCCGACAACCTATCCTAATTTTAACTATTCAAGATCAATGCCTAATCTTAACAATCTCGCAAGAGTTTCTAGCCAATACCCTCCTCTGGGGATCATGAATGTCTGAATCAAATTTTGTGCCAATCCATCCAGTAGATATTGAGATATTTCACAGCATGAGTGACAACTTTGACCTGCTGCTGGTGCTTCAGGAAAAGTCAGGGAACCACCAAAATCATTGAGATTCATCCTTTGAACACCATAAATATCTGTACCAAATTACATTCCAGTCCATGAAATTGTTGTCAAGATATTCCACAGAAAAGCAAATATGTCAAGCTGCTGATGGCACCAAAGGAAAGGTCAAGTGATCACCACAGTCAGTAAGATTCATCCTCTGGGGATCATGAATGTCTGAACCAACACTGATGTTAAGATATTTCAGTCTGGACCAAAGTGGAGGCCCAACAAAGTGACTTTACCCTCCCTATAGAGTAATGCTGCTAGCATGGCTAAAGACCCAAAATTTTGTTTACCAACACTCAAAGCCGTTTCTCACCAGTGCCATGCCATGACGTTAGCAAGCGCATATCAGCTACATTACCATCTTCCTCATATCCCAGCTGCTGGGCGATCTCAAGCCATATATTGTCCTTTATTTGTTTGTTGAGGTAGTCGTCGCTGTGTTTCTCATACAATATTGGGTGTTGAGAAACCAAATTGAAAAGAACCAGACCCCATTTTGGCAGCAAGCTAGCTGAAGCTATACCGGGTGCTATGACATCACTTGGAACAAGGTCATACATATATTTCCGCAGGCGGAAATCCGCTGAAATGGAGGTCCGTCCGAATATTTTTCCCCCTGCACAAATGTTCTGCAGGCGTGTGCAAGCATTCATAAGAACCCACAAAATAAATAAATTTCCGTGCAATTTTTTCAGATGAAAATCCGTGCTTGGTGTTAAACGGCTTAACCCATGGATGGATCTCTAAACAGGCCTTGGGGCTTACGAATGGTCCCTAAGCCAGAGCCTCTGTGTCATATGATTGTTAGCACTTCTTGTTTGAGAGTCAAAGGGAAATTCATTTTCACTTTGAAGACGTAACAATAGCATCAATGCTGAAGCCCAGAAATGACCAATAGCCAATAGCGTTGGTTAGCAGGTAGCATTTATGACAGTGAGTTAAATCATTATTCATTTAGCTCTAACTTGGACATTTCTGAGCCAAACACTGACTGCACAACATAACACTCATGTAGCACTATCTCTGATTTCCTTCACCCAGGACGCCTTGCACACTGCATATTATTTCCACACAGCGAGTTCCTCCATGATGGCGCCAGCCGCGGTTGCTAGGAGATCTGTGATGAAACTCCAAAGCCTCTATTGATATCAGTCAGCAGTGTCATTGTCCAGCTGGGTGGAGGCCCGGCCAGGTGTTGCATCCTGTGAAGATAAATAAGCCGGCGTGGCGTGGAGAAGACCTCGGCCCGGTCCGGAGACTCAGACCCCCGGCCGGCTGCAGCTGCTGCCCAGACACGCAGCCTGGTTTTTGGGAGGAGGACAGGTGTGGCGTGATGTCGGCGCACTGAGGTGCTCCAGTGACAGCGACCTGGCAGAGATCTAACCCCCCACCCGCCCCCCCAATCCATCACCACTAACCCCCACCCTCTCCCCCACACCCCTTGGGGGGGAAACAGGATCTGGTCCAGAGGGATAACAGAAGAGGAAGAGAATCCAATTCCTTATCCAGCCTGGCAACTGACTTAATTCCATTTTTGGCAGCCAGTGACCAGACGACTGCTGCTGCTGCTGCTGCCGCTGCTCCACCGCCTGCAGCCTCCCCGAGCTGAGCAAAATATATAACCGTCTGGAGAGAAGGAAGGAAGAAAGGGAATAAGGAAATAAGAAAAGAAGGAAGGAAGAAACGCGAAAAAAATTATTTCTCTCACAGGATTTGTTTGTTTACAACTTTTTAGAATAAGAGAAAATTAAGACAGAAAAGAAAAACAGACTGATTTTGCATAGAAAGAAACATCTGCACCACAAAGTACCCCTTATAATGGGTTTCTAAGTTGTGACACTTCATTAAATAAATCATGTACCATGTCGGGTACACACTACGCGAGAATCAAGCCGTTTTGGGCCACGTCGTCCACAATCGTCAGCAAAGCCCAGATTTTTTGATGGTTGTTAAGATTATCTTTCCAGATATTCCTGTGGTGTGACGTATGTTAAGGCTGTTTTTTACATCCCCGATCTGCTCCGAACTCCATCCTGGCCGCACCGATCTCAAATCGTAAATATAAAACATGTTCAATATTTACGATGGGTTACCCTGTTGTGTGTGGGGAGACCCCAAGGACAGCCAATGACGCAGCTATGTGCGAAAGAACGATAGCCAATCAACCAAGCTGAATGAAGAAGGAAGGACAACAACCACCATCTTGGCGGTCGCGGCCAATGCATGAGCTGATTCAATACACAAAGCATAACGTAAGATGGACCTCAGAAATGGAGGACCAACTTGTTGATTTGTGGCAACAACACAAGTGTTTATGTAACATGTCTCCATGACTTCATCCATCCATCCTTTGTGAATTTTCAGTCCAAAGTAGTGAAAAAAAACCATTGGTAATTCTAATTCTTCCTGCCCGTTGTTTGCCGTGTTTGTTTACACTAAAGTCACGTTTTATCACGAGATTTTGCGAGATTTACAGGTTTTTTTTGGTCTGGACTCTTGGGTGTGGTGAGCTGTTTGGCCAATTCGTTGCTCTCCACACACTAGAGGAACAAAACTGTTAAATTGAACAAAACATGTCGTTATGTGTTGGGTCTCTCACATTTTCAACATCTGTTAAGATTTGAAATATCTTTTAGTGTGGGCCAGTCTTTATATAAGACATTAATAAGATAAATTTGTGGAGTGTCAGGTTGTGAAAAACCTTTGTGGCTTTTCCTTTCTATTTGTTAATAATGCACTTATTAGTGTTAGTATGTTGTAGTAGTGTTATAAATGCTCATGTGCTGAGTTGTCAATGTTGAAAAGTTGCTGAGGGTCAAACAAACTTCCTGATGAACTTTGTAGGTTTTCATATCATGTGTTTAGAACTGATCTATAAAGCTTTAGTACATTATTTGTTTACCATTAATAAAGCCATTAGTTTAATAACCACCTTTTTTACGCATGCGCACACACATATTTGCTTGTTTGTTAATTTTATTGATCATATGACTTCTGTGTTTGCTCATGTTGCTTATTGAGGTGAGATTCCTTCTATAAGCCTCTAGGGTTATTTTTAAATCTCACCTGCACAACTTGCTTCTTTTCTTTTGTTGTTGTGTTTCTGTGGTTTTGTTTTTATTGTGCAAATAAATAAAATAAAATAAAATAAAAATAAAAAAACAAAAGTCAGTGAGGACAGAATGAAGAAAGAAGGGAAGGACATCTGGATAAAAGGAATGTGTTCAAGAAAAGATGGCAAAAGGAAGAGAGGAATTTAAAAATAAAAACGTTTGATACAGTAAGAAAAAACCTTCATTACCCACTTCAGCTACAACTTTCATTCAAAGTTTCAAATATATTTCCAGTTGAGATGCAGCAGCTCCAGAAAAAAAAAGTGGACCTTGAATTTTTTTTTATTCTTGACGTCAAGAATTAACTTTCAGTCACATTTGACAAAGTCGTATAAAAGTAATATTTATTATGAAGGAGAGACGAATATGAAGAGAAGCAGAAATGGAGGAACCAGGAAATTAGAAAATGGAAATTAGGAAGGAGAGAGACAAAACCAGTGGTTCCATTTAATGCAACTTTATACTTCTACTCCACTACATCTCAGAGGTAAATATTATACTTTTGACTCCACTACATTTATCTGACAGCTTTAGTCACTTTATAGATCAAGATTTTACAAACATCAGTGATCAGTTTGTAAAATGTGATGCTGTGTTATAGATTTAAGTACCCAAAACTATATAAAGCATTTAAAATGAGCTCCACCTCAACCAGCTGTAACATTAATGTACTGTTTACATGTTAATGCATCACTAGTAACAGTCATAATAATAGTAATATAATGATATCACACTGACAAAACAAATACTTTTACTTTTGATACATTAAGTACATTTTTCTCGGACAAATTTTGAATGTAGGACTTTTTTTCTTGTAATTGAGTATTGAGTCTACAGTGTGGTACCACTACTTTTCTTTAAATAAAGGATCTGAATACTTTTTCTACCGCTGAAAGAAATTAAATACTACAGAGGAATACTCATCACGGCACAAAATTTGCACGCTGTGAGAAGAGCAAGAAAAAGGAAATGGAAGAAGTTGCATAAAAGTTTCTTGGGTTTATTATTTACAGGATTGCAGTTTGCTTGTGCTGATGGTATTGCTACAATACTACTGGGGTCAATAAAGATCTAGACGTTAAGAGTTATGAAATAAAAAGTAAAATAAAATGAATATATAATACGAAAAGAAAAGAAAAAAAGACAAACAATCAGTTTAAAATAAGACTGACCTGGTACATAACCCAGAAAGACTTAATAATAACAGAGATAGATGTTAACATTATTAACTCAAATATATTTCACTTGCAGTTTGACGCTTTTTGGATCACTAAATATAATTGTGGTTTACAGTAATAGACGTTAGAATCTTTATTACACATATTATTTATATTGTTTATACTGTGAACATTTGCACACTCCCTGGTCAATACTTTATACATTTCATCCTCTTTGTTTTAGACACTGTAGGCTACAGCTCTTTTCATTCTTTGGCACATATATTTGACATATTTTCTATTGTAAATGTCTTGTAAAGTAAATGTACTTTTGCAGCACTATCTTTTTCTTTTCCCCCTCTCCTCCTCATATAACGGTTCATATGATTTCTTACAAAAAGTTATTCTTTTCACGACGCACGTGTTAATTTCTGCTCCAGTCTTTTCAAAATAAAAGGTTTAGGAAAAAATCAACTTGGTTAATTTTAGGCAACAAAACTACTTAGTTATGTTTAGGAGAAGATTGTGGTTTGGGTCAAAATAACACTGGAAGTGCCGTAACTTAAGAACGTAAGTTACGTGACGAATAAATCTTCCCGGTTCATGATTACCTTGATTACATATGAATTCATTTCATGGGATGTATACGAATTACAGTGCATTACTTTTTATACGTATAGCTATGAAGGGTGTATGAGAACAGCCTGTTTATTGTGACCACTATGCACCAAAATACGGAGGCAAATTCCTCATACAGTTTGTGAAAACCCCAGTGAACAATAAACCTGATTCTGATTAACTCACTCCAATAGGACATCCTGCAATGAGACTTTTATCCAGTTAAATAAAGGATATATATAATGACAGGTGAAGCATAAGAGAGAGGTGGAGGGGAAATAAGATGCAAAGATGGAACAAAAATGGACAGAAAGATGAAAGAATCTAAATGGATGTTAGGAGGGAAGAAAGAGGTGGAAAGGAAGGAAGGAAGGAAGGAAGGAGACACCTCTTAACTTCTCTCCCATGTGACCCCCCTCACCCATGCTCTCACCCACACACACATCAGAGGGAGTAGCAACAGTTCCAGTCGGTTCACCCTGCAAGAGCCGACCAGATTGAAAAGGAGGAGCCGAGGCCGCGGAGCATGAAAGAGGATAGAAGAAGAAGAAGAAGACAACAGAAGAAGAGAGAATAAGAAGAAAGGGGAGAGGAGAAGTGGGGGGGGGAGGGATACAAGAAACAAGAGGGGAGGGTCAGTCTTCAAACGAGCCCCCACTCCCCATCACTTAAGAGACATTTGAGGGGGGGGTCAAATTATTAACACTCCTACGGCCACTTTAAAGATGACAAAAGAGAGAGAGGGGGTGCTGACGTTTCACCCAGTCGGTCACCCTCTACTTTAATTAGTCACTAAATTAACCCCCCCCCCACACACACACACACAGACACACAGACACACACAGACACACACAGACGCACACACACACACACACACACAGGGGTTTCTGAAAGCTAACATTATATTTTTATATTTTTTATATTTGCCCTTAAATTCAGTTTCATGTTTATATTAAACTATTACAAAATAAACCAAGAAGTCACATGGTATGTCTGTCAGGTAACTCATTTATTGGACGGATTTGGTGATGTCATTGCGCAATCAGGAAAATGTACTTAAATTATCAAAACTGTAAAAATGTCCCCTGTGACTGTTCTATTATATATTCTATCATTAGATTATTATTACTCATGCATTAATGTAAAAGCAGGATTTTATTGTAGTTGGTTGAAGTGGAGCTCATTTTGAAATATTAATGATTATTTTCATTATGGATTAATTTGCCGATTATTTTTTCCATTAACCCTCCGAGACCCACAATAGACCCGTTTTTGTCTTTTTTTCGGGGGGTACAGTCGGTGTTTAGGGGGAGATAGCAGGTCAACAGTAGATGACACATAGAAGTGGGAACCTGAAGATTAATTTGAGATGCAGCTCAGCACTGTGTGTCAAGTTGTCAGAAATAAACATGAATGAATGAATGAATCAAAATATATTGTAAAAGTGTATCAGGGCTTAGAACATTATGATCAAAGTATATGATGGTCATTGCTCTATTATGTCTCATGAGTTGTTGCAGCAATTTTGGGGTAGACCATTTATTACACAGATTTGGTGCTAGACTTTTTTACCACTCAAGAATAGATTAAAAATGATCAATAATCCATCCAAAATACCACATTAAGACACCAAGACCTTGAAGAACACCACAGAAAAAAACATGCTGAGATTTGGTATCAGAAACTTTTGACATTTGGAGATTTCCGCAAGAATTGCATTTTCAGCGATTAGATGGCGAGCACTTCTGTTCTGGAAACAGCTCAGAAACCCCCTTATTGTCAATCTACCCAGGGCAGCCATCCATCCTCCGAATGCTCTAGGTCTCTAGTTTGTGGTTGTAAAGTTTCATGAGGCTGTGATTATCCTAGAGGTCACCACAGGTCATTTTATACAGTGAGGTCAACTTTCAAAAATGAAATGGCTACTATGGGGACTTACTCACAGCCTCTGAAAGACAGTAAAGTCAGCAGGGATTGCCCGCAGGTCTCAAATTAGTTAATCGATAGATTGTTTGGTCTGTGTTCTGTCTGCTGAAATGTCGAGCACCGGCTTACATAGACTTGCAGGTGGCTAGGAAGACGTGGACAGTACGGCGTTCCCATTTTGCAGAGAGAATTGGAGGTAAGCTAGTTATGTTTTACTATATCTTTTGTACATTGTTATCTTGATAGCTACACTCTGATTACTGTAAGAAGGCACTAACGCTGGGGAATCGGCTCGTGGCTCTGCTTCAACATGTCAGAAATTCATCCGACTGTCCGACAGCCGGTCGGGAGGAGTTAATGGATCCTCGGTCCCCCCCTGTACACTGCACAACAAGCGACGCTGACGAAGTTGAAATTCGGTCTGACTCTAAAATGAATCGTTCAGCTCAAAATTTGGGCCAGAAACGGGCTAAAATCATACAGTATGCCCAGCTTTAGACATTTTACATTTGTGTTTTACAAACTCCAAGTCACCCTTTTCCCAGGATTTTCCCATTTATGGTGTTCAAAATGCTTCCAAACATTCTCAGATGGTTCAGTGTTGTGATTGTCCATTCTGCAAAGCCTCCATTTTTCCGTTAACGGAGAGAGCAATAATAACCTTGTGTGCTGAGGACAACAGGTCACGGAGTACGATACATGATCTGTTGTATTTATACACTCATGAGTATGGAAGTTCTTGACTGTGAAACGTTACAAATTAACTTTTAAATTCAGATTATTTTGTTGCACATGCTTTGAATGTTGTATTACAGATATGACAAATTAGGAATGTTTGATTTCTTCCCACGTTGGAACAATGGTTTATACTCTGAATAAAAAGTGACCTGGTGCTTTGAGGATGCGAGGAATTAAGAAAGAGAAAGTGTATTTGTGTGTTTTCTCTCTTTTCTCTCAGCATTGACATTCCCCTGTTGTGAGGTTTCCACTTTTCCAAATTGATTCAGTTTAACGGAGATCTCATCTAGATTGGCTCTCAGAACTTAATTCTTTGTTTTATAATTTGCTCTTAATCGCCTTCTCTCTCTGCTAATGATAAGGCTGCAGCTCTGCTTAGACTAAAGCCCCTCATTGTGAGCCCCTAAAGCTCTTAAATAAATAAGATTAGAACACATCCCGTGTTACATTTGTGAATAAGACGAGCGCTATCAGATCTGGTGGCGAGCCGCATTATCCAAATCATGCCTGTCTGCTCTTCTTCTGCTCTCCATCCATCCGTCCTCCTTCAGCTTCTGGGTGACATTAACTTGACCATGACAAACATTTCAGGCGTAACTGTTTCCTGTTGCATTAACGAAAAACAGAAATCATCAGATTAATTTGGGTTTTTTTTCATGCTCACAGGCACGCAAACACCCACTCAATGACTCATCGTCTTTCCAAACCAGCTGATGATGCTTTCCAACAACCAGCTTGGATATTTCAGCAGGCAGTTGTCGGCTGCCTAAAAGGCAACTGTGGTCAATTTTAGGACTTCAATACCCAGAAATCCTCTTTAATAGAGACAGATTTGAGGGTCAAACCCTCCCGAAGGATTGAAAGTTGAGTGTTGAATGTTTATAGTTTTGACAAATTGCAGTGCTTGTGGTCAAAGTGGATTCCCAGGCAATTCATTAATCTTTGAAACTTTTTGATAAGGGTTCCTGCGGCTCCTTAAAGGGTCTTAAAATCAAATCAAGGAAATCAAAGTGATAAATTGTCTTGAATTTACCGTAAATTTGCTGTAGGTACTAAATTTACAGATGGTGTGTTTAAAGGCCTTTACACACCGGGTTTTTTTTTTTTTCGTCCGATTTAGTTTACACATCAATATCTTTTTTTGAACTGCTGTTTATTTTTTTTATTTTTGAGGACTTTTATTGCCTTTATTAGAGCAGCTGGAGAATAACAGGAAAAGTTGAGAGAGAGGAGATGACAAGCAGCTACTAAGGACTCAACCTACATGGGGTGCACACTCTACAGGGTGAGCTAGAGGTCGGCCCAATTATTTTGGGTCTTAAATTATATTTGTTGAGGTCTTAAAAAGAATTTGACTTTACAATTAGTGCAAGAACCCTGAATCTTTATCTACATTCTGTATGTTAGTTGTTTTTAAATACTTTGGTGGTTTAAAGTGTTTTATTTTCAATAGCTAACTTTTTGAAGGGGCTCTAATGATATAAAAATAGACTTAACACATAACTTTGATAAATTATTTTTCCAAACACATGCTGCTTTCAGAGGGAAGTCGTGAGATCTTACTTTTAACTTGGGAAGTCGAGTGCATGATATGTGAAGTGGTTGAAGACATGAGAACACAGTCGAAGGTGATTGAGGATAGAAACTTATTCATGAGGATTAAAGTTTATTCTTGACACGTGAGCTAACTGCATCCTCTGATGAAGACCATGAGAGTTTAAAGCTCCACAATAAGCTAGAAAGGGAACTTATTTTGTCAAATATGCCGCCTTTTTCTCCTTTAAAAAAATGATTAATAATTAAGTGTTTTTTGCGTTTCAATGTCAAGGAATGCAAGGAACATGAAAAGCTGTTGTCCTAACTCATGAACTTTGACCTTCCAAGAATTGGAAAGTGGAAATTTTCTGAAAGTGCTTTCACAAAATAAATGCAGGAATCTCACGTCAGTGGGTTGTTCAAATGGACTCTTCACAGAAACACATGAAGGCGTCAACAGTTTTGTTGTTATATAACTGAATGTTTCTGTCAGTTACAGGCACCAGTAGATGATGATGAAGGTGATAAAGGTTTATGTGTTTGTTAGACTTCCCAGCAGTCACCATACACACAAAGGAATGTATGTGCTGAGTGTCACATATTGTTGATTTGACCCCTTTTCTCTGTTCAAGCTAGTCTTTGAGATTTAAGGTGAGTTCAACTGTTTTTTGACCTAAAAATCTCACTGAGTGCAGCAGTGAAACAACATCCCTGGAGTCTGAAGTCGGTCAGAAGTCTCTCTGCCTCTTAAAACGTCAGTGTTTGTTTACGCTCGGCTAACTTTAATCCCGGGTTTCTTGTGTTGCACAGGCCTGTCAGTCAAAGCGGTGACAGCAGCACCGAAGGGCACCTCAAACAGCCGGCACCCAAACACATGCAGCGACTCGTTACTGCAGCTCCAGAAATAAAGTCCACCACAAACAAACAGTGGGAACGCTCACAGGTTGAAGCTCAAATTAGCAAAACACCTTCAGAGTGATCGGATAATGACATAAACATTTGTGAAAAAAAAACAGGTCATTGAACCTTCATGTTCGAACGATGTCATTTATAATGTGAGGTCAAAGTGATTGGAAAATAAATTAGATCCGTGTAAAGATACAGAGCTCATCTGATGCTGGAAAATAGTAATAATACAACAAAAACTTTCAGATTAAACCTTTTATCTTCTTTTATGCAACAGCATGTTTTTTTTACTTCTGGTTGTGCATTGAATAGTGCAATAAGTTCATCAACATCATCTTCTTCTTGTCCTTCTTCTTCTTCTTCTTCTTCTTCTTCTTCTTCATTGTTCCACTAAACAATATTATTGATTTTCAGTTTTTAGGTGTTTTGGACATCAATGCTGCCGTTAGAGTCCAAAGAGTTGCATCTACTGCTGCATAAAATTAATACTTACAGCTGCTCAATTAAGAATATTAAATCTGCAGTGGGTAGAAATGGAGCAAATATTATTAAAAAAAAGTTTAGGAGAGCTTGCCATCATGAATATAATAATAACCATGAGGTTAAAGTTAGTGAACGATCGTGGTCATGGCAAAAAATAAACATCGTAGACTGTCGGTAGGAAAATAGAAACGAACACTGGTCTCCCGTGTATACTCGATTGTGTATAGCGGTGGAGGACGTTCAGAAAAGTGACAGAAATAGTTGAATGAAGAATGAAAAAACAGCTGAGAGAGAAATTCAAACCCCGGCTCCTTTCTCAACTCCACACAGTTGACTAATCACAGCGTGAAGTTTGAATGTTGGTTCGTCCATTTCGGAAAGTTACAGAAATCCAAAGTCAGAAAGGTGTGGTAGGAAGGGGTATCCGGAGCTATCCGACCTTCCGGCAAGCAGTTTTGACGGAGTACACTGGTGCCTTAGAAGTCCTTTGTTTTGTCAACCCATCCATCCACCCCAACCTCGTCCCTATACGCAGAGTTTGTCACTCTATGATAACAAGCCGTTCTCACTCCCAACTCGTTAAATACCGCTGCTTGGTAAGTGCCCCTTGTAAATATTAAACATGTTCAATATTTATGATAGGATATTCTGTTGTGGAGGACAGCCGATGACGCTGTCATGAGGGAAAGAACGATTGAGAACCAAACTGACTGAAGCGGAAGAACAACCGCCGTCATGGCAGCCGCGGCTAATGCATGAGCTAATATAAAATGCATAAAAAGCATAAAGTAGTAGTAAGAAATGGAGGACCAACTTGTCAACCCGAGTGTTTATTAAACGTGTCTCCATCCTTCCTTTTCAGTACAAAGTAGTGCAAAAACTAACATCGCTGATTCTTCCTGCCCGTCGTCCGCCATGTTTGTTTACACTAAAGTCACGTTTGATGGTGAGGAATTTTGCGAGATTTCCATTTTTTTTTAGTCATGACTCTTGTTGTTGATGAATGAATCTGTTAGTGTGTGATGTGCTGTTTTGTCCAAATCGTTGCTCTCCACACACTATAGGAACAAAACTGTTAAAGTTAACATAACATGTTGTTATGTGTGGGGTCCCACACATTTTCAAAATCTGTTAAGATTTGAAAATTCTTTTAGTGTGAGTCAGCCTTTACTTAACTTCTTGGAAAATTCCTACACTCCCACACTCTCTTCACTTCCAGTTTGCCGTTTTTCCAAAGTCAGCAAAATGTCCCAAACTTTGTGAGTAATTGATGATTTCTGATTTTTATAAAGAACTTTTGACTCATGATGTCAAACCAAAATGGTGCCGTCATAGTTTTAACTTCAACTCATTCCTCATTCTTAAATTGACACCACCGTGCTGAAATGACGTCTGCCATCAGCGTTTCAGTAGGTTATGATTGTGTCACAGAAACATCATTCTGTGTCGAGTCTACAGTCAGCCAGATTCCACCGGAGAGGGAATTAAATCACCACCATGTTTCTATTGTTTTGTAAGAAGTCACAGATCAAACGTTGGAGGCCAGTTTTTCCATTAGTGCTGAAATAGACCTGGATCACAGCTCAGCAGAAACACATTCCTCTCTGGCACTCCAAGACTCGACTTAATGGGGATTCCCTGGAAGGCACCGGCTCTCTTTTTTCTCTCTTTTTGCCCCTTCTGCTGCTTCTTTAAGTGTTAATCCTTGGGAAACTTCCACCCGTAGCGGCTTGTTTGAAGCGAGCCAGTGGCCATCCGACTAAGTACGGCCCCCAGTCATCTGAATCATTAGATTAGGCTTAGGCATCGCCCCGACAAAGAGATTCCCTATCGCCGTTTGTTTCAAGGAGAGGCCCCGCTTCAGCCAGCACGGCCTCAGAAGTGAGAGGCACTTGGAAAGCAAATACATCAAACGTAGGAACTCGAAAACAAGATGCACTCCAGTTCGGCAGGGTCTGATTTATGGTACGCACACCGGGTTATAGAAGAGTGCAGGCATCTGCTGTTTACATGGTACCAAAGTACTGATTATTGTCCTGAGGGCAGATTAGTTTGAAAGAGCAGAGAAACAGGAAATAGCTGGAGAATGACACAATCTTACTTATTGGTTTGGTCATATTGATCTCTTATTGACATCAGATATCAGCTGATCAGAGTCGTCCACCTCTCATACGATGAATATAATGAACACAGTTAAAGTAATACAATATGTCTACATAAATAGCAGGAGGTTTTTCTGATATCAACCTTTAACAAATAAGTTATAGAGGATGGATGAAGCATATTTTTTTTGTTTTTTTATAAATTACAAGTATATACTCATAGATACAGTGGTGGAAGAAGTACTCAGATCCTTTACTTAAGTAAAAGTAGCAATAGAAATATTACAATTACAATTAAAAGTCCTACTTTCAAACTTTTACTAAAATAAATGTACAGTTACAGTATGCAAGTGTTAATTGCAAGTTAAAGTACATGTAGTGGAGTAAAAAGTATAATATATTACTCTGAAATGTAGTGGAGTATAAGTATAATATAAAATGTAAATACTAAAGTAAAGTACAAATTCAAGTACAGTACTTGAGTGCATGTATTTAGTTACTCTCTACCGCTGCTCTGTCTACAAACATGAAAACTTGAGTAACTCAAGATTTGGTTGATGTTTATTTTTATTTGATTAAAACACCTGAAACAATTTGTTTAGTGGGAGGCAATTAGCGGCTCGTGGACCAAATCCGGCCCTCCAGAAACAATATTTGTACACCTGTTATTTACATCAAAACTTTTGCACTATTTTCCACAAATCAAATGTAGATAAAAATGTAAATAAACAGCTCATGTAAACCCCAATAACATCTAATACTGCATCTTGTAGTCCAACACAGGAAACAAGTATGCATATATCACTTTAATAGTAATATTAACATGAGCTGTCATCTTAATGAACAAATTATTTTATTAGATTTTAGTAACTGCTGCTGTTTTTTTATGTCTATTTAAGATATGTATTCATTGTTAAAATGTTTGCACCTTCATCCCAACTGTTTGGTCCACTTAGGCTATTACTTATTTAGTTTTTTGTTTTGCTTTACCTCATGTAATTTAACCCATGCATGTATGTCTGTGAAGCCAAAGCCAAATTTCCATGCAAGTGGAAAGCTGTCTATTCTATTCTACTCTATTATATTAGATAAAAACACCCTTTCACATACATCATAAAATAAAAACGTCCATTTCATTTCACCGCCTGCAGACATTCAAGCCAATTTAATCAGTCTGGTTTCAGTTTTATTGTGCTGTGATTTAATGGTTTCAGAAGATTTTCTACATTGATTCTGAAGGAAACACTAAAAACTGCTTTAACACCATAAAAAACAAAACACCAAATACAAACACAAGACACCAGCAAATTCAGACTACAAATATCAGCACTGGTGTCAACTTTTACTTTGGTCAAAACCAAAACTCATGGGTTAGCATGCGAAATAGAGATACTAGACGAGCAAGCGAACGTACCAAAGAGAAGTTGAAAGTGACTCATGCCCTCGAACTGCTCAGGCGATCACATGCTTTGTAAACTGAAAGTCTGACAGAAGTTTCGGAAAACGCAAACTTTTTTTCCCATACGGCCAAAAAAGTTTCTGGAATGTGAACCAAAATCACTTCAAAGAGTCTCGTTTTGTCTCGTGCAGCATCTAATCTCCCTCCTTTGAAGACGAACGTCATTGTCTTTCCCGTCGCTGACAGCCCTGATAGGAATATTCATGTTGGAGGAGGAGGAGGAGGTGGTGGTGGTGGTGGGTGTGTGTGTCTCTAGATTGGCTTCTTAAACAGCCGAGGAGCCATTTTGTGCAGAAGGAGTCCCGGACATGTCAGGGCTGTTGACAGTCTGTGCTCGGGATTAGTGGGCCAGCGGCGAGGCAGTCCCTAATCCCTCACTGTATCGTAATCTATTTACCCGCCGTGCTAAAGGGATTTCCATATGAAACTATACACACAGAGATGCTGGAAGTGTTCAAAATCATAAATCATCATTTGGCTTTTTACCCACTTTTCAAGCCTGTTTGTTTGTTTTTTCTTTTAACTTCTACTGATGCACCACCACTGTGCTAGTTTGACTCACAGGAGTGAGGACAGATTAAAAAAACGTGGACATCTAGTCCAACATCTGGTAACGAAAATAAAACAAAAAAACATGTACGTTTTATGCCATGTTAAAACTCTAAATTTTGGATTGTGTCTGAGACCAAAGAAGAAAAGAAGAGAAGGGAATTTTCTTTCTTGTTTCTTTCTTAAATTGAACAATATATTTAATTTTGGCAGAGCTTCATTGTGACTCGTATCTGCTGCTGGTGCATGCTGGATAAAGTAAGTGAAAAGTGCTATGAGGATCTTTTAGCAGGTCATTAAACTGAGTCTGATGGTGTTTCTTAATTCAAAGCTAAACTATGTCATTTATTTTAGTTAAAATATGTATTTTTTATGTCATCTGTAGGGTTGAGGTATTGCATTTCATGCCTGTCACTCAGCAGGTCGCAGCCGTTGTTTGGTAAATTAATATTGACAATTAATTGTTCCTTTAATGCAACACACACCAGTGACATCATGATGCAGGTCAGGATATACCACTGTTCTATTTCCCAGCATTGAAACATGTCATCCACCTTGACTTCCCCCTGTATAAATGATGCAACCTGCTTAGTCAACACGTTCTTATCCCAACTCTTCACATACCGCCGCTTTGTCACGCCCCTTGGCGTCACTTTAGGATCAGGCAACAAAACCACTATAGTTAGGTTTAGGAAAGAATACATGGTTGGGCCTAAAACTACGTTTGTACAGTGAAACTGACATTGCACTTTGTGAACATGGCACATGAACGAACAGCTGATTGTAACGTGAAAATGAAACTTAACGCATGGGACGCGAACAGCGGCCTCCTTTTCGCTCTTTAAAATACGTCTCTGCACTCCCAGCGCACTTTCTCAGAGTGTTTACTGTTGCCAAGGATACACTGTAGTTAACGCCTGGTGCATTCCATACCAGCACTAGAGGGTGCGCTAAATGATACCGAACACCGGCGGCCGTAACAAAGCCTCGGGAATGAGAATGGGCTGGCCCAGTTGTGTTGCACCTGCCAGACATTGGTTTTTTTGCCTCTCAAGTTGCTAAGAAAATTGTATTTTCAACACTGATAAGGTGACTGAGCTAACAGACATTACACAGTCATTTATGTTAATGGCTAAAGGTGCAGTTAGCGATTCTAAACCAATACACTTTGTCAGAGTCAGCGAATATCTCCTCACGGTCCAGCCAGTCAGCAACAGGGGGCGTTCATGCTTGTACACAGGACAGGGGAAAGGCCATGGATGTACAGTATAAGGAGAAAGGCAGTGGGAGCAAGAGGAACGGTCTTTCTCCAGAATCGCTGACTCCACCTTCGGAGTGAGATATTATCAAAAAAGTGACGTTAATGTACTTGCTTATCATAAAATCTGCACATAAACTCACTAACATACCTGGCTGCCAAACAGGGCTGGGTATAGGTACTTGTTACCGTTAAGGTGTCCACTGAAATAACCCAGTACCAAGTAGTATAGAAACTTCACCGGTCAAACGATTCCTGCAATCAATCATTTTGTGCCCAGATATGGAAAAAATTGACTATTTGTCAGAGCATGTGAGTGGAGTGGAGCAGTGAGTGGAAGGATTTTGGAGCATCACCTTATCTCCCACTCCATCCCGCTCCAATTTCACTCCGGTACTGCTCACACTATGAGTTCGAATAACACAGTCTCACAGCAGTTAGTGAAATAGTCACGAAGTTGAATCTATTTGATTCGTGTACATAGACACAAATGTCCCTTTTTTTTGGGACTCTCAGTCGACTTTCAACAACGTATTTTTGTGCGTTAGGTTTAGTTACGTTTAGGAATAGATCCACATGGTCCGGCTGAGGCAAAGGAAAAGATTGACTTGGTTAGGTTTAGGCAACAAAACTACTTAGTTAGGTTTCGGAAAAAGATTGCAGTTTGGGTTTAAATAACATTGGAAGTGCTGTTACTTAAAGGCAGGGTTGACGATGTTATCCAGCATACACTATTTATTATATTGGTTGAAATGGTCTCTACACCCCGACAGCGATCCATTACTTATGAGCTCTGAAAAAGGAACAGAAAAGAGCTGTCACCTGTAGCTGCTGTAATCCTGTAAAAATGTCTACCGATCACTGCCTCGCGGTCCGCTTGGAAAGAACCAATCATATGCCTCCCTGCTCGTACTCTACCCTTGGCGTGCACCAGCCTGGACTCAAAGCGCGTCGCCGCCACAAGTTTACTGGAAAATGGAAGAGAACACCCAGCCAAAAGTAGCACTGCCGCGGTTACTTGTCATGAGGTAGCGTTGTTGAGTTGAGGTCCTCTCTCCGCTCTACAGTCGGTTGGAAATCGATAAAGCTTCCCATGAATGAATTAGACCTCAGCCACATTGTTTTGGAAATGAAAATGTTTTTGCTCACTGATATCCAAAAACACATCTCTTCCTGTCTCTCTCCATATTGCTCTGTTAGCTACTTCGATCAAAGAACGTATATTGATTCGAGCCACAAACGATTGGCTAGTTAGTCGCCTGAAGTCTCATTTTATTGGATGAATTTTTGTAAACGCCCCCGAGAGCAGGATGAGTCATCAAACATTTGAAACTGTTTACAGGAAGAGAAATGACAGATCAGATTTTTGATGTAAAAATACTCTGATTCTGCTTTTTTGACATATATTTGGCATATAACAAGAGGTAAATGAACAAGTAACACAGGGACACGGGATTAAAGTGGGAAAATGTATTTTTCATTTCATGGGGACTTTAAAAGCAACCATTTCTTTTATAAAGTGCTAATGGGACATTGGCCTTGCCCTCGTTCCACCTCCAGCCCAACAGACAAATTTGACACAAACTTCCAGACTCCTGTCATGGTTCGGATCCATCAGCAGGTCCACATGCAGTCCAGGAAGCTGCTTTGTTCCCTGCTGCCACATCCTGTGTGAATCATTTATTCTGAGGAAAGGAGAGGCCACTGCGCTGCTTCTTCAGGAGCACTCGAGAGGATACTTTGATGTCCTCTGAGGCGCGGCCTCGTCACGAAAAAAGAGGTGATCCCCTGAGAAGTGTTTCTGTCAGTGGCCTCCTGGAAAAGTAAGAAGCCAAAAAGCAGAGTCACTTTGTCACTACAAAGACGGAGAATAAAGGTTCAGGCCCCCGGGGAGAGGCTGGTGGGATAATAAGACATCCAGAACAGCTGTTCAGAGAGGGGCGTCCTTTCTCTACAATAAGCAGTGAGATTGCCTGAACATGGCCTAAAGATTAGTTCGCCCTAATGTGGTAAACCTCAGCTCGTGTTTGCATGAGGCAGCGGGGCATGCTGGTAAAGCCCAGCAGGACGCAGAGCGGGCAAACACACGTCCCGGACGCCATGTTTACCGAAAAGCTGTTTGTCCAGCTGCTGGAGGGACGTCGCGAGGAAGCCGGACTGCTGTTAATTAAAATCGTGATTCGTCCCTTTTTTCCTTGGATCAAATGAGTTGTACATTACTGTCGACACGGCCAAACAAACAGCGGGGGATGCCAGTGTACATGTTTGCTAACCTGCCCGGCTGTGAGTCCACCTCAGCGGGGAGGAGGGGTTTGATTATTGACACGCTGTTTGGATGTTCCTCCGGGTGCCCGAGATAACATTTATACTGCCTTCACGCTCTGGGAGCCGCAGCATGCTTTCTACAGCTAATAGTTTTTTTTTTAAATACTGGGAGAGTTTAAATCCCAAGCAGTGATTTTTCATTCATATTTTCAAAGTGTAATCACATACACAGCTGAGGGGAATTGAAATTTTGCCAGTTTTTTTTAATTATAATTTAAAATATAGCTCTGTTCTTCAATATTTTGATATTTTTTAGTGACAATTTTAGTGCAGGAAGTGTGGAAAATGCTTTAAAAATGCCACTAAAGGTTTTTCTCAGGAGATTATAAAAATAGGTTGTTTTAGGCATTTGAACAAACAACCTATTTTGTTACTTTTTTTGTCTGTCCCCACATTAAACAGCATTTCATTTGTTAAAAAAGTTATTTTAAACCAAACCATGTTTACTTAAACTGAAGCAATGTTTTTGTGCCAAAACGAAAAAAAGAAGAGGAAAGCTGCACTCTATTTTGAAAGAAACCTTCATTTATGTTGATGGATGTTACAAGACACTCACCTGATATTTATAGTGACGGGGACAGGTGTTTCAAATCAGATGGCAATGAACCTGAAGATCATGTAGAGAGGCCAAACCACAATCATGGCAAATCACAGAAGGCTCGCATGGGTCGGTTTGGAAAACACTGACTTAACAATCCACACATTATATGGCTTAGCTTGGAGGACTTGTTGCAAAAAGGTGTGAAAAATTGCAAATCCTCACGTCTTGGAAGTTGCAACCAACAAATGCTTGATTGGTTTTACTTGATAAATTATTTATATTCCAAGTAATCAAGGTTTTTCAAGGGTTTTGTTCACTGAATAATCGATTAGCTAACTCATTTCAGCTGTATGCTCTTTGTGATGTTGATTTTATATGTTTTAAACTGCTTTTCACTGAAGCAGTGGTGGTCTAAATTGTTTGAGAAGAAACAACATTGACAACATGTGGTTGCTTAGTGACATATTGGCTACTTGTAGGACTAGCTGGTAAGCTAACGGCAAACACTAGCAACTAACATGTTAGTACTAGACAGTCTGTCACTTAATCTCTCTGAGATCCTTTCTACTTTCTCTGTACTCCCCCGGGGCATTTTGTTCATCATGTAAAAGATTTGTTGTTCATCAATAAAGATTTAATAAAGAGGGGTAAAATCACTTTCTCTTTGTCGTGTCTAGGAGGTAACAAGCAAATTGAGAAACTCTCACAAGTTTGTTAAGGTTTGGCACTGACCTGGAATAGTTGGTTAGGATAGGTCGTCGGGTAGCAAGTCTCGAGGTCTGAAAAGTGAAGCCAATGCTGAAGTTTCTTAACCTTGCATTCTTTCTAACAGCCAGCAGGGGGCGACTCCTCTGGTTGCACAAAGAAGTCTGATTGTATAGAAGTCTATGATACAATGACCCTACTTCTCACTTGATTTATCACTTTGTGATGGACAGTGTTGTCTGGTCTGGGAGTTGTCCGTGTTTTTGTCTTACAACTTTTACTCTTTCACAGTGTGTTTTCAGTTTCATCAAAGTTAATTATAAACTTTTCGATTGCCTGAAAATGGCTTATTCAGCATTTGGTTGTACTTAGCTCCACCCTCACGTCTTACCTCTGGTTGCAAAAAAACAACATGGCGACGGCCAAAATGCCAAACTCGAAGCTTCAAAACCGTAGTCCACAAACCAATGGGTGACATCACAGTCTCTCCGTCCACTTGTTTTTACAGTCTATGGTTTTTGCAAGTTTCACAATTTGCGAGTTACCTTCCAGACACACCCCTTTCACTTAGCTAACTCTCAGTGAGGATGTTTGTTAGCTTAGTCGCTAACAGGACTATAAGTCCACACAGTTTATTCCAAAGATGTACCAAATTTATGACGGACTCTTGTCTAATAACTGTCACTGTTGTGTAGCAGCTTATACTGACTGAAGAGGTTAAATAAAATGTGACACGCAGCTTATAAGCTACGATAGCTTCCTCCATTTTGGACTCTCCCTTCCTTCAGAAGTTGGCACTGTAAAGACGGTTTGCTGTTGGTCTACGATGACCAGACGATTAGGTTTGTCCGGGATTGTCCCGGTTTCATGACGGGTGTCCCTAGTCCCGACAAATATCTGTAAAACACTATATATTCACTATTTAATACTTGTTTTCAGTGCTTACATAGATGTTTTTCATGTTTTGTCCCACTCATTATTACCTAACTTAATATAAAAACATAATGCACCACGCGTTTCATTTCAACACTGATTTGTCTCTAGGTGTGTCAATCAGTCACCTATCAAAAAATATACAATGAGCGTTTTACATGGACGCCTCTAGTGCGTGCATATTAGCGCATGCATGTGCGCATTCATGAACGTGCGCATCCATGATCGTGCGGTATACTTAAGGGTCACGGTTTGGAAAATATGGTCACCCTATGTCGGTTCACCAAAGTTCAACTTGATGCAAAAAAGGCACCAAGATTTACTTGTGATTGTGGCGATGCCATTGAAATTAACTGATTTTGATGCAAAATTTCAGTGTGACTTCCTCGACTGCTGCAGTGGAACTGCTCAACACATCAGACTGTGTTTATTCTGGGAGGCTTCCAAGTGTGAATGTGTGTGAGAGTGCATGTGAACACAGCGTAAATGACAAAGAGAGCTCTAAGTGAAACTTTCCTGAATAAATAATCATTAAAAACAACAATCATTTATTTCTAAATAGAAGAGTAGCTAATCACACAGGAGGAATGCTGTGTTTTGTGATTCATTGCCAAACCTCAAGCTCAAACCAGATCAGAGCTACTCTTAATAATCAATGATGATTAAACAGTTGTTAATGTGCCACTGTTCACACTTTTAAACCAGTTAAACCAGCTCAGTATGATGCGTTTAAAGCCGTTGTGATTATGAAACTGCTCTGTTGACGAGACAAACTTGAATCGATCGCTGTAGAAATAAACTTTTCTTCGGACTGCTCATGTTTTAACAAGACTTTATTATAAAGACACGAATGTACATCTTTCAAATTTCAATGGAATACTGACATCGCGTGTCTAATTTCACATTTTTATTTTCTTTCCTCTGCAAAGAACAAATAGCAAAATCTTTCACCTTATAAACAAGTGCTGCCATTCAATCTCCAAAATACAACACCCCACAGGCTGGACGACGACTTTCTGAACAAGATTAAAGTTGGAAATCAGATAGAAATGAACATCAGCAACCTGAAAATCATAGCAGCATCATGTTTTTGAAAATAAAAGTATTTTTAGGAAAAGCCCACTCAAGAGTCTAATTTATATTTTTTTTCATGTTATTTCTTTGAAGGATAATCCCAATCAAGTTGAAGTTAACTGATTGATCACTGAGACGATCCCAGACTGCACAATCTTGCAGGTTCCACTGAAATTTGACTATTAAAGGCCTTCAAAAGTTGTAAATGGGTCAGTTTCTCTCGAGTTCTGGTGTAGAAAAATAATCCTGGACGAGTTGATCAGCTGATGACGACAGAGTTGAAGGCTTCAGATATCTGTGCATCGTTTCAGTTCGTTCACAAATAAACTTTCTTAAAATGTCTCTACTATTAGTTTAAAGGATCTTCAAAAATAAACCACCAACAACAAAAAGAATACTTCTTTGTAAGCAGAGAAGAAGAGAAACACAGGAGGTCACAGCACTTGGAAACGCCATGAGGCCTGGTCTTTGTAGTCCAAACAGTCGGAGGCGTTGAAGTTGAGTTTCCAGGCCGAAGCCGCCGTCTGCTCTTTGTAATCCAGACAATCTGTGGAGTTGAAGGTGAGGCCAGGCGCGCTGTACGCCTGATGGTGGTGCGACGGGTGGTGGTGATGGTGGTGGTGCCCTGACGTCTGGGCGATGTGGTGGTGCGGGTGTCCCGACATGGAGCTGCCAGTCATGGGGCTGAGCTGGTGCGGGTGATGCGGGTGGTGGTGGGAATGCATGGGCGCCAGGTACGAGCCGCACTCCACGCCGCCAAAGTAAGAGCCTGAAGCCGAGGTTGGGTAACCCTGGCTGTACGCCGCCGCCGTCTGGCTATAAGACACCGGGTAGGAGGGCGTTCCCCCGGTGCCGGAGGACGACACAGAGCGCTGCATGCAGGAGGCGCTGGTGGGGGCGGCGGGGTCAGGCAGCGTGGCTGGCGCCGGGGCCGGGGAAATGGGTGCCGGGCTCCAGATGGACGACACCGGGGCAGTGACGGAGGTAGAGGTGCTGATCAGACCGGGATTGCCAAGGCCGGAGGAGGAAGAAGAAGAGGATGTAGAGGAGGAGGTGGAAGAGGAGGAGCTGGACACCGCCGGCGGGGTGAACTGGCCGCTGCTCTCTGAACCGGTGCTCTCTCTCGTGGGAGACGACTTCTTCTTCATTGGTTTCACCTTGGCACTGTTGCTGCTCTGCTGCTGCTGCCGACACTTGGCTCGTCTGTTCTTAAACCAGACCTGAGGAAGGAGGAGAGGTCAAAAGGTCAACGTCATACGGCTGAATTAGAAACCTCAAAAAAACAGCCAAACCTGACGGAGTTGGCAGGAACTAAACACCTTTCCTCTAACATGATCCTACTGAGGTGCTGTGGCTCTGACCTTTGACCTTTACTGCTGGCTGCAGTTCACCCAGAGACTCTTTTCTGTGGATGAAGTCGACTAAATGACTACAGTACCACATCAAACTAGTAAATGTGCAGAGCTTGTGAACCCGTGAGACAGATCACATTATCTCTCATTTTCCAGCACGATAGAAACTTTAAAGGGTCAGTTCACCCAAATGAAAAAAAACAAACACAGTATTTCGTCACTTCACATCATTTTGATTTGATCTGTCCAGATTTTGAGATTTCTGCCTCCATCTCAGTGTAATAGATGTGAATTTAATTTTGAAAAAGTGCCCTGTTACAGATAAGATAATACACGGAGTACACACAGCTTTCATAGGGACTATTTCTTCAGTAAAAAGTAGTTCCAAATAGGGACACCTTCTGTAAAGAGAAACCTCCACTGTGCTGAGTTGGAGGCAGAAACTGCTGAGACATATTTAAAAATCTAGACAAAATTTAAACTATCTACACTTGAAGACACCACTAGCAAAAAAGACAAAATATGTGTTTTTTGTGAACTGACCCTTTAAATCCTGTTGTATGCCGGCTTACAAAAGTACTAAAACAAACACTGTGTCACAACCTGTTCAGTAACTTTTTTACATGATAAGAATTGCATGATGAAATATTTGTCTAACTAAATGATTAATATTAGTAGTAAGTGTGCAGCTTGATCTCAGAGGAAACTGCTCATTCATGTCAAATTAAATGTTTAAATAAAAAGATGCAACTTCTGTAGATTCAACCAGGGTGCTTTTTCAAAATAAAGCAAGCAGAAATATCAACAATAACTGAACGACAAAATAACTTTAACATACAAAAACCTTCCACCATGTCTGTTTTTTAAAACAAATATTAATAATAGTAAATAATATTAATAACAATACAATGAGCAAAGATAAATAATAATAAATGCATTGAGAGAGCTTCATAAAACCGGAGTCTAATTCCATGTATGTATGTACTTGTGCAAAATAAACCTGATTGTGATATCTATTTAGTTTCAGCAGTATTGTTTTATCAGACATGCAATGTTTGTTGCCATCTTTATACATTTATATATATTTCATATTATGAAATATATAAAACACACATTTGAAGTAAACTTGTTAATGTTTTTTTTTAGTATTTAAATGTACACGAACTGGAGTTCATGGCTTCTGTATGTTGAGAAGTGCACATAAGATTTTTAAAAATTGGAAAATATTTTCCTACATAACACTAAGTAAGTTAGGAGTAGTATTTGCAGTGGCCTAGCAATATTTTAAAAAGATAATATACTTCCAGAAAAATAACAACAGCCACTACTACTATACTGATAATACTGCTAACTGGGCCTGTCAGAGGTGAATTAGTAAATGCTGTGGTGGTAAAAGCGGCCTGTCAGCAGCAGCAGAAAGCAGAGAGGCAGCAGCCATAATTGCAGCTTTAAGCCCAGCAGAGGGCTGCTAAAGCCGGGGAAAGAAAACCTCTCACAGCCTTTTCTAAAGAAAGCTCACCGCATCAAAAGCCGGTCCTTCACTCTGCCAGAGCCCAGCCAAATTCTCCCCTTTGATTAAAGACTTGTCTCTACTTGATCAATAATAGCTGAACTTTTCTTCTTCTTCTTCTTCTTTTTTTTTTAACACTGGAGCTAATCAGCCTGAGGTGAAACACAGAGAATCCATCAGAAAGTGGCACCAGAACATTAAAAGCTGAGCTCAGATGCATGAAACTGTTCGAGGACAAACACAGTGACTGTGTTGTTTAGTAACGTAAATGGGATGTAACAGTAGAGCATGAAACTATCAGCTTCAAGGAAACTTGAGCTCTATGCTTTCTGCTGTGACCTCCAAATTTCTGCACTTTCTGCACTTCTTCTGCTCGACATGCTCCTGGATCCATCTCTTCATATATGTTCACATTATATATATATATCTCAATTTTTTTGCCATATGGATTGTCTATGTTTTATTTTCATTATGTTGTTACTCTGTACAAACAACATCTATTGCGTGGCTGTCTGTACTGGAAGAGGGATCCCTCCTCTGTTGCTCTTCCTGATAATAATAATAATAATACATTTAATTTGGTGGTGCCTTTCAGGACACCTTACAAATATAAAATTATACATAAACAGATTAAAACAGACGGACATGACAGAGACACATATAAGGTAGACACATATGATGAACTGATGGACTGATGGACACTACAGAGAATATTCCTGAGGTTTTTCCCTGTTAAAAGGGGTTATGTTTTTCCTCATCCGATAAGAGGGTCATACTGTAAAGGGCAGAGGGTGTCATATCCTCTACAAAATTGTAAAAGCCCCCTGAGGCTAATTTGTGTTAGGGCAATTTAAATAAAATGTACTTCTTTGCTAATTTTTATGCTAAACTTTTTAGAAAAGTTTTACACTTATAACTTAAATATACTGAATGCTCTTCCAATGTTATTTGATAAACCTCAGCAGATTAAAGAGGAAACAGTACTGAAATCTCCCAAATTAGATTTAGATGTTTTTTTTTTTTTAAAGTTTCCCCTTTCCTTCTAAATTAAGTTAAAACTTCCACACTGGGAAAAAATCTATTAGTAGTACCCAAGGTCAGAAGGAAACATGGTGAGGCTGCTTTTAGCTGCTGCTCAACTGTGGAACAAACTTCCAGATGAGATCAAAGATGCACCAACAGTGGCCACTTTTAAATCTAGACTCAAGACCACAAACTGTTCTCAGACGCTTTTCTTAATTGATCAAATGCTGCACTTTATTGTTTTTATTATCCTTTTAACTTTTTTCTTTTAACTTATACTGCGTTTATATATGTAAAGCACTTTGAATTGCCTTTGTGTATGAAATGTGCTATATAAATAAACTTGCCTTGCCTTCCTTCTAAATGAAGTTAAAACTTCAACATGTAACTTAAATATACTCAATGCACGTCCAATGTTATTTGCTAAACCTCAGCAGATTAAAGTTAGAGGAAATTACTGAAATCTCCCAAATTAGATATAGATGGGGTTTTTTTAAAGTTTTTTTAAAGTACAATTTGTAAAGCCCCCTAGGCAAATTTGGGTTATAGGGAAATTTAAATAAAATTGACTCCTTTGCTAATTTTTATACTAAACTTTTTTAAAAAGTTTTACACTTATAACTTAAATATACTGAATGCACTTCCAATGTTATTTGATAAACCTCAGCAGATTAAAATTAGAGGAAACAGTACTGAAATCTCCCAAATTAGATATAGATGTTTGTTTTTTTAAGTTTCCCCTTTCCTTCTAAATGAAGTTAAAACTTCCACATGTAATGTGGCTGACACATAAACTGTCCTGGTGGCTGTCCTACCTGCACTCGTGACTCCGGCAGGTTGATCTTCAGTGCCACTTCCTCCCTCATGAAGATGTCCGGGTAGCGCGTCTTGGCGAACAGAGATTCCAGAATGTCCAGCTGCGTCCGCGTGAAGGTGGTGCGCTCGCGGCGCTGCTTCCGCGGGTTGCCTGCAAAAAGAAGAAGAATACAAAAATCAGAACCAAAATCAGAATCAGAATGATGTTTATTGCCAGGTGCAAGAGGTATACACTCCGAATTTGCTTTGGTTTTGTTGGTGCAAGTCAAACAGTATGATAACAAAATAATAGATAAAAACGTTAGAATAAAATAAGAATAAAAAAAATTAAATTCTACCAATATACAATACAAAATCAGCTATAAACAAAAATAAACATAATATAAACAGATAGTGCAAATATTGCACTATGTGTCATTAGTAACTCAGTCCAAGAGTGTGAAGCACAACTGTAATACCCGTCCAACCCCAAAAAAAAGTTAGAGACTGAATCATGTTGTGAGCTTGGTGATCTGTCGTGTGTAAAAGCAGTTTTTAAAAAATATAATTTCACTTTTTTAATACGTGTCGTGTCGTCATTATGTTTCATTAATTGTGATTATTATTTAGCGTAATTCGATGTTTTTCTAGCTTATAAAACATTTTGGATTTCCAAAAAATATATAATTTGATATAGGAGGGTTTTATCATCAAGACAAAAGTGATAGACTTAACGACAAATTAAAGAATAATTGCGGCCCCAAATTCACCAGAAGCACAGATCAAAGTTTAATGTCACACACATTCACAACATGCATAAACCCAGTTTCCACATCGCGATCATCGCACACTTCCCCCCACCACCATCTTATAGAAGTTTTAAGTCACTTTAAGACTTCCAAAATAATATATTTCATTCTGTTTTATTCGTTTTTACCAACCGGACAACAGTAGGTAAACTGAGTGATAAACTTTAAAGCAGCGTTCAGTTTTTATGCACCAAATATTTGTAAGCTCCCAGAAACCTGCAGGACCAACCAAGTTCTTTTAAATCAAAGCTTAAAACTTTCCTGTTTGCTGCTGCCTTTTATTAAACCAGATAATGATCTTATACTGTACTAGAGCTTTTACTCTTGTGTTTCTCTATTTTAGCTTCTATCCTAGCTTTTATTTTTTTAGCTTGTTTTTATTTTCTAATATTTACAGTTTTTATAGCTGTTTTAATTATGTCTTAATGTTCTTTTGCACTTTGTCGCAATGATCTTGAATGTTTATGTAAAGCACTTTGAATTGCCCTGTTGCTAAAATGTGCTCTACAAATAAAGCTGCCTTGCCTTGCCTTAAAGTCTGTGTAGAATAGTATAGGAATAAAGGAGAACTGAAAATAATCACTAAACTCGAGCAGCACAGAAAAATAAAAAGCAGAATTAGAAATATTATAGTAACACCACATACTGTATACCAGTATAATTGAAATATTTGTAAGTTTACAGGGATAACATATATAAATATGATCTAAAACCCCGCATACGTGTTGTTAAAACCAAAGTGAGTTATTTCCGTTGAAGTTGTGTATTTAAGTTGTTTAGTTGCTGTATGAGTTCTGGTTGTGATGAGTCTGTGTGTGGTGTTTTATACCGTACCTGGGTATCCTACAGACGGGTGCAGCAGGTCCATGGCCGCTCCGCTCAGACCCAGTCCGTTCATCCCGTACGGGGCCTGTTTCAGATAAGACATCATGCTAGAAGACCGGAGGGGAGACCGGAGTCTGGACGGTATCCGGCGGGACGTTGCAGATCTCCCGGTGTGAAGGTGGTCAGATGTTCAGGTGATCAGGTCTCCGGTGATCAGGTCGACTCCTGGGACATAAAGAGGCACCGTGAGTCTCTATATGAAATTACTCATTAATGTGTTCATGCATTATACAACCTAATATGCCACTTGAAACAATAAAACGTTTAAATAATGGTCTATAATAAAATCTGCATTAACAATAAACTTTAATTTAAACTAAACACGAAAAACTCTTAACTAAACGCAGATTTAAAGTCACGCTTTTTCATTATATATTAGCCGAGAGGCCTGTCACTTCATTTTTTCTCTTCTTCTCTTACTTTTTTTTTTAACAATTAAAGCAGCAAAACAACGTAGAAACACTCTCACGCTGTTATGCAATAATAGCCGAGAGGCCTTTTAATTAATTTATGTGAGGTTTCACAAAATCTGCAGTTTTTTTTTTGTTTTTTTGTTTTTTTTACAATTAAAGCAGTAAAACACTCTCACACTGTTATGCAACCAAAACCTGTAAATGATCCTGCTGATTGGAGATTAAAAAAAATGTTTGTAGAGAATAAAGTTTAAATTCCTAAAATCACGTATTTCACAACCTAATGATTACAGATAGATGGCCTCGGTAATAATAATCCTCTGACTAAATTAAGGAGGTGAGAGAGGAAACTAAATCTGATCTCCTGGAAAATAACTTCTGGAATTAAACAGGACGAATTAGAGGGAAAACATGTTAAACAAAATGTTGTTTTATGGAGAATTGATCTGCAGCTTAACGTGTATTGGATAAATAAATAAAAAGGCCCAGAAGAAGCTTCATGGACTAAATGTTTGCGTGGGTGGAAATGTACATGAAGATGTGAACATTGTGAGGAAAGAAACTCCCAGCAGTTGAATTAATGTGAAATAAAAAAGTGATACCAGGCTTGAACTTTGCGGTGTTTATTATAGAGAAAACATCAGTCTGCTGTCAGTCTCAGTATAGTAAAGAAATATTTAAAAAAATGTCACCAAGCTCAGTCTGATCTCACAAGATCAACTCTTATTATATAATAATAATAATAATAATAATCATAACGATGGCCAAACTGCTGTTAAACTCGACCTCATCATTACATGAGACTCCTGCTGCCTTAAACAGGCCTGTTATCACTCAGATCTTCATTACGTTTTAATTAATTCAATAGCTCACAATTAAATCGACCTGTGGAGACACACGTTTAAATTACAGGCCACTTGAGACTTTTCTCACCTCCTCTCACCAATATCTCTGCAGGAATGTCAAAGTCTTATATTAATTCACTCAGACTGAGACTTTTACATAATTAATTCATCGTGCGAGTTTATTTTTTTACTTCTGGATTTTATATCCACCCATATTTTTTTTCAGTAAGGCTGCTTGTGTGTTAGACTTTGAATGTTAATTATTTGTTTTTATTTTATTTTTTGACTTAGAATTATTTGCTTGACATTCATGTGCTGACTTTTAAGCTACTTTTGCCATGTCCTTAATGTAATATATTTATTTAGGCCTATTTACTGCATAGTTCTGTTTGCTATATGGGAAGAAGACTTGTAAAATGCATAAACTAAATATTATAATTCACTTTTTTAACACGATAAAAAACACGCAGAGTCACATAAAAATGAACACAACAGTAGGCATATGGAATTAAATAAAAGTATATAAATGTGGATAAAGGCAAAGACTGATCATAAAATGCATAAAAAGAGTATAATGTATAAAGAGAAAACCTTTTTAAGCATTTATCTCCGAATTAATAAATATTCTGCAACTTTGATTTGCTCTTTTTTTTCCTGCAGCACTTCACACTTTATAGCTGCAGCTTTAATAAACTGCCTTAATGATTCACTGTTAGTATTAGTGTAAGACAATGTATTTAGATAAGAATTTCCATAATCCACTGGGGTCCTTTTAGCAGGTAAATGCTCACATTTAGGACTAATAGCAGCTTTTTGTGCTGTGAAAGGAGCCGCAGGCCTCCTGATGGATCTGAACTGACTGAGGCGTTAACACTCCACAGAAAGCTTCAACTTATTTCCATAACCGCAGGAAGGAGCCGAATCACGCAATGGAAATGACTGGAAATGCGGCAGAACTGTGTGCAAATGAAGTCCATTAGAATTTAGATTAGATCTACAGGGTGACAATTAGCAGAGTAGCTCTTATCATGTTATTATTTCAGAGACAAAAACAAATTAACATCTATTTAATATGTTTTATTTACATTTTTTAAACTTTTTTTATTGAAACAATTGTATTTATTTTTTTCGTTTTAGAAAAACGACATAACAGCCTCGTTACTTCAAATGAAAACCAGCCGGTACAAAGTTAAAATATCTTTAAAATTGTAGCCCTAAATATAATATAATATAACTCCAGTATTGTTAGTTGTAGGTGAAATCAGCTTCTCATTAATCAGGATAAATAAACAGCTGAAACAAATGAAATAAGTCGCAGGTATGAGTCTCACCTTTCTGCAGGCTCCTTGTTTCAAAAAGAATCCTGTTAAATGTCAAACCAATGAGATCCAGAGGTCGAGAAATATCCACATGGAGGAAAGTTTGTTGTTTTCTGTTTTCTGCAACTCGCGCCTGTTTCGGAACTACAAAATTAACATTTCAACGCAGTAAAAATTAAAAAAAAGTAACCACCGTGTTGTTGTGTGTCTTGATGCCGCGCTGCGTCTCTCTCCTCTCTGCCACTGTTGACGGATGGAGATTGATGCTCGCTCTCCGAGGCCCGTGCCTCTATGAGTCAAGGAAGCGCGCGGTTCTGCGTCCTCTGAGCCAATCACAGCGCTCTGCGGCCTCATCGGCGACGCGGACGGCTAATCAGAACGCGAGTTCGGCATCGAAACACCCGCCCCCTTTCGAATGGAACGCGCAACCACGTGACGCGAGTGGAACGTTCTGTGTCAGAAAGTTGAAGGAGAATCAGCCGACTGACATTAATAACAATAACTAGTCCTATTATTAAAGAGTCATTATGGAAGCTTTGCATTAAAATTGTGTTTTTTTTTATTCTATTAACAAATAAATTGAACCACGCGTCTTTGTATTTGGATTGAAGAAATTAAAATAGCACATTTTATTTTTTTTCGTCGTCAATAAATCGTGAAATTAGCTTTAACAGTTACCATAAAATGTGGCAAACAAAGTGACCAATTCGGCTATTCTTTGAGTTTATAGCAAGTTAAGGCCCACAACACCAAGATTACAGTATTTTCGTTGCAACTGAACACTTTACAACTTGCTGTAAGGCCACAGATATATCTTTTTTTATTTTCACTGCAGATATCACTGCTTTCCTGGATTCAAATAATAGGCTACAGGAGGTATTTTCGTCCCTGAACGACACTGACAACCTCAACCAGCTGATTTAGTTAATAAAAATACAAAAATATTGTTGAAAAAGAAACCTGGCAGCAAAAGAAAACTGCAATAAACTCAAAGCTGCTGCTGTCAAGAATGATTTGACTTAAAAGACCTTCCATTAACAGACAGCACTTAGACGATCATAGGCTCTTGTAAATCTATCTATTTTTTTAAGTGCCTACAGATATAAGACACAATTCAGGCTATTTTATCATATAATATAATTGAACAAATGTATACATAATGTTATCAATACTTTCAGCAAATATAAAATATAACAATTACATTAACAGGTGTAATTTATAGGTCTTAATGAACAAATCGTATCAATTCCACTCCTAATCGTGAATTCAAATCACATGCAGGAAATTACCTGCTGAGAAATGTACAACCTTGTGGTGGCCCTCTGAGGCAGGGAAATATGAATGAAATCAAAAGAAAGCAATTGTTTAGTTTAGTGTTGAAATTAATATAAATATGTTGTCTAATTTCCTCTGTGTGTCCTCAGAAATGGTTTGTGGCCGACAGCAACACAGCCAGTGATTGATCACAAGTATCAAGATATCAAATGGACGCAGTCATTGTTGTTGTGAGGGGGTTTTGGGGTCTAATCCCAAATTGCAGCAGTATTTTCTTAATGCTAAACCCGTAAATCCATGGATCAGGCAGCCTAAAGAGGTGTGTGTGTGTGTGTGTGTGTGTGTGTGTGTGTGTGTGTGTGTGTGTGTGTGTGTGTGTGTGGTGGGGGTTAAATTTGGAGAGGCTTCTGGTTTGTGTTGTCGGTGCTTATTAAAAAGCATGATGCATAAAATCCCGGGTTGTCAGAAAGCATGCAGGAGAGGAGGCTCCGACCAGGCTGCTGAAACACTTTATAAAAACACAAAACACAAAACCTGCCGTGCAGACACAGAACAGGGCGGAAAAGCCCTTTAAATCAGCTGACAACTGTGAGTTTGGTTGCAGGCTGAAGGGAAAGAAGTGCAGCTCAGCAGGCAGGTGAGGATGTGAGGATGGGACAGAAGAAAACACATGGACCAGGAGTACCAAAATACACTTCTTCTACTGATGTGACTCCAGTTTGGTTCCACCAGGCAAAGATTCATCTCTGCTGAGACTCTCAGGTAAGAACACCTGATCTTTCGTCTGTTCATTATTAAGTGTTTGTGGTCAAAAAAAAAAAAAAATAGGGGCAATAAAATCACACAGTCAATATGTGTTTTAATACGGTTCATAGAATTGTAATATCATTTACCAAGATCATTCTGGCAAAGACAATCAAACTATTACATATTCCCTTACTTATAAAGAGGAAACATTTATTTCAAGAAATTTGACAGCCAAAACTTTTAACTTTTAACTAACTTTAAACTAACAATACTTCACGAGCTGTATAAACAAGCATGAACATTAACTTAAAACCGTCTCCATTAGGTTTAAAAATGTTCAGCTGTCATGTTTGAGGTGATGTAATTTCAGGCTGAAATATCAAATGCTGTAACTATTTCTTCCTGGAGGCTGTGTTGTGATAATCTGTAGAGAAATTGTTGCTGTGAGTGTTTGAAATTGTTCTGATTGTCTCAATAAGTTTAGATCTTTGAGGTGATTTCTCACAGATGATCATTTGACAAACTGTGTTTAAGTGTGTTGTGCAGCTCTGTTTTTAAAAGGTATTTAAAAATAAATGATATTGTTGAGCTACAAATAGTTGGGAGGATATACATGTTGATAGAACAGACTAAAGCTCTCTAATGTGATTTATGTAAATTCATAAAAATTCAAAAAAATAGGTTTTCAAAGGCAAAACAGTCTAAGTAACTTTTGAAGTGTATAAAAAGTAAAAAAAAAAAATAGTTGCTGATTTTAATTCAGATATTGTCAGTGTGCGTGGAGGTAAAAACCCTTCATTGTGACATTATGAGGTGACAGGACGGTGACGTAGAGATGAGAATAAGCCTGCATGTGGTTATGTAACATCCTCTACAACATGTTCTATGCATTGCAGAGACATCTTACAGCAGAAATTACACAACTGTAGTTAAGTTTCAGTTAAAGTAGTGCAGTTTTTGCAGTGCTAAGAACAAGAATTATCTTGGTAAATTATATTGCAATTCTATGAACCGTATTAAAATACATATTGACTGTGTGATTTTATGCCCTTAAATGTGAACATTTCCTCCCAGCCCACTGATGGTGAGAACTGTGTTGAGTTTCAAAACATTGAGGACAGTGAGCAGGGCCGGCTCTAGCCCTTTTGGTGCTCGAGGCCAAATTCAGATTTGGAGTCCCCCCTGCCGCCGGCACCGCTCTTGGGTTCGGGTTCAACCCCAGGGAACCCTAAACCTATAGCCCTGTAAATAACTGTATTTATTATAATATAAATTAACATTAGTCCCTGATATTGTTGTCTTAAAAGTGTTTAGTCAGTTTCAGGGGTGAAACGGGTATTTCTTTCTTTCTGTATTTATTTGTACATTTGTTACCTCAATTTTACCTACCTAAATTTTAATTACATTTTTTTTAGAGGGCGACCAGCGCCCCTGTGAAGGTGGCACCCTAGGGCGACCACCTATATGGCCTATGCCTTGACCCGGCCCTGATTCTGAGTGCCATTTCAATGAGTTAAATGCAATCCTCTATGGTCTCTTCTCCAGCGTCCTGCATTATGAATGTGTATTTCCCAGAATGCCTCTGTGTTCAGTGAGTTTTTTTGTCATAATACCTCAAACTATAAGCCAGTAAATTTTGCCCCTCACAATTTTACATTCGGTGACAAATTTCAGTGCAGGAAGTTGTGTGTATTTTATGTCGCAAAGCAGAAACTAAACTGTACTGTATACTGTAGTTGCCGCTGCAGATATTGTAAAACGAACACATTTTTAAAACTTTGGCACTGAATCGTCCAGTATGCATGTGAATCTATGCAAAGACTGTTAACTTTAAACTTTAGTCTATAATTATACTGAGTGGCTTCTCATCATACATCTTTATTTTGTACGTTTGTGCCAACATTGGAAATCAAACCCCTCAGGGAGTGCAGGGAGTTATGGGTAATGCCACCTGCATGTGTCATAGTGTCACCAGAATGGAGCCACGAAGGCACAGATGGAAGATTTACTTTATATGCTACTCTATATGTTTATATTACATCACATTTATTAGAAGTTTGTGGTCCACACTGAAACATACATGCAGTAGAAAATAAACTAAACAGGACAGTACAAGACCTACATTTTAAATGTATCCACCGTTTATTTCAAAACACCTCTTTAAGGTTGTTAAACATAAAAGATGTGGATGAATGCAGAAAACTGAGAGAAAAAGATATGTTGTCACAATCATCCACATACTGTTTAAAACATCAGAGCCGCATTTGCATCTATACAGACTATGTAAATTGATGTTTCCTTAAATTAAAATCTAATGTTCATGTGGAAAAATCAAAAATTTGAAACGGAGAGTTGAGTCCTCTGCCCACCAAAGTTTGATATTAGTGATTTTGCTGTTGTTGATTGCGTGTTTCCATTAGAGACAGGTTTACAAAACAACCCAGTCACACAACAGTTCATGTTAGTGAATAGTCAAAACGACGTAAATTACTGCTCAGTGCATCCGAAAAGATACATACTACTGTTTATTATTCATGCGAAAGTATGTTGAACGATAGTACACATATTGAGTATGTAGTGCATAGTATGTGATTTCAGATGAAGCCAGTGTATGTGAATGGCATCAGCTGACAGGAAGTAAACATGGACCAAAGTTTTTGCCTAGCAACACAATTACATTGCAATTCCGCTGAAATTAGCTAAAACGGACTTATTCAGGCAGACAGTATGAGGAAAATACAGGTTTGGTTTTTTTAGCATTACAGCATGTAAACATGTTCTAGCAGAAACAGAAAATACAAGTATGAACCCGGAAACGTGCACGATATGGGACCTTTAACATTTAACCATAGATCTATCATTGGGCCTGGTGTATTTTTACAGTGCTATTATGAAACCCATTCAGTCAGCTGTAACAGCTGCTCTGACTGACGGACTGACAGACACCTGAGGAGCTACAGCAGAAACAGGAAATGAGAAAGGACTCGTCATTCAGTGTCAAGTACAGTACAGACGGCAGCGAGTCCTTACAGAGACACAGTGAGGAGTGCTGAGAGAGGAGCATGTAGCTGTCAATCACAGGCCCTGTGGCACCGCCCCCCTCATTAAGAAGGCAAACAATGAAGAAGAGGGGGGCGGGGGGCGACTAGGAGGGAGAAATCAGACACCAGAGCCACGAAACCAACTGACCCCATCCAGTACCCATCACCCCCTGAAACACAGAGGTGTGTGTGTGGAGGAAATTACTTCGATGTGTGTGTGTGTCTGTGTGTTTGTGTGTGTGGGTTGGTGATGAGGGGGGGGGGGGGGGGGGGGGGTTAACTTCCAATCCTTTTAGGATTATGCCCCCCTCTCTTCTCTTCTCTCTGGCTCTGTTCTTCGCTCTTTCACTCTGCTGCCCCTCGGGCAATCACGTTAAAACTTGCATGGCCAGCGCTCATTCAGATATCTCTAACAATGCGTAGCAGCGGTAACCATGTGAGCGCTGGCAAGGCACGCAGGAATGCACAGATTTGGTTCCCCGTCACCCTCCCTGGACTAACAAAAAAAAAAAGGAAAATATTGAAGGCAATAAAGCATTTCCCAGATGTCTTGGAGCAAAATGGCTGCTTTTTAAAGGACAATTAGCAAAGCAGTCCATTGTAAAGAAAAAGTCACATGAATTTAAAAGACATGTGATCATTCAACACATGTTTTTATGTGTACAATTTTAAGTTAGTCATATGAAAGTTACATTTTTACCTTTTCAATGTGAGATGAAGTTTTCACACATGAAACAAATACACTAAGAGGCAGAGGTGTGGACTCGAGTCACATGACTTGGAGTCACAAATTTGATGACTTTAGACTGGACTTGACAAAATTAAAAAACACTCGACTTGGACTTTAACACCAGTGACTCACGACTTCACTTGGACTTGATACCTTCCCCCAAGCCCAAAGATTAAAAAGTGTGTTATTTAAAAAGTGTGTCACGAATCAATTCATTTCCTGAATCAACTACGTTAACGCTATTCATTCCCACAAGTACAGGAGAGAACTATGAAGAACTAACGTTACATTACTGAGCGCCAGTTGGAAAAAATTTCTACCAAAGATAATTTTGTTTACGTACAAAAACGATGCGGTTGTCACCAAAAATATAATTGCAGTATAGAACGTGTCGGTTGAAAATTACAGACGAAGATGCAAATGCCATTACATTTGGTGAAGAGTACATTATTACTTGTTTGGGACTCGAAACTCAAAGTTTAGGATTCTGGACTTGTCAGTCTTGGCTTGGTACTTGACGTGGGATTTGTCAGTCTTGACTTGGTACTTGACGTGGGATTTGTCAGTCTTGACTTAGGACTTTACTCGGTACTTGTCAGTCTTGACTTAGGACTTTACTCGGTACTTGTCAGTCTTGACTTGGGAATGGACTTTATCAGACTCAGCGTCACTCTTTTGGGTCACAGTAAACACATGGCTAATGTTATGAAGTAAACAAAACCACATTATGTTTGTACAGTGAAAATGAAACTGAACGTTGTGAAAATGAGACACAAACGAACAGCTGATTTTAACATGAAAGTGAAATGTAACTCACGGGACACGAACAGTGGCCTCCTAGATGAAAGCCAGTGTCGTTGGACCCATCCACCTCCCCTTCCGTCCACCCTGTGTGTCTTTTCGCTCTTAAAGCTACATCACCACACTCCCGGCGCACTTTCCCTGAGCGCTTAATATTGATGCAGTTTACTTTGCAGTTAATGGAACGCCCGATGCATCTCTCTAACATCATCAGTCTTGACAAAGCGTTGGAATTTACAACACAGTTTCACATGAAATAGTCATGAAATTTAATCTATTTGATTCGTGTACATAAACATAAATTTCCTCTTTTTTTGTGACTCTCAGCACGACTTTCAACAACGTGTCACGTGTCAATTTCTGCTCCAGTCTTTTGAAAATAAAACTATTTAGTTAGGTTTAGGAAAAGATCAACTTGGTTAGTCTTAGGCAACAAAACTACTTAGTTAGGTTTAGGAAAGGATCATGGTTTGGGTTAAAATAACACAGGAAGTGCTGTAACTTAAGTACAGAAGTTACGTGACAAATAAATCAATGCTGACTTCTGGTTTCACACAGGACACGAACAGCGGTCTACTGGCTGAAAGCCTGTGATTTTTGACCACCCCCCACGCTAAAGGGTGCCTTGAGCGTCGGTATTTAAAGCCCTAGGAATGACAACGGGCTGTGTCACGTTACCGCAGTCTTGGAAAGGGAGGAGTGAGCTGAGGGGTACTCAGTTGGTTGCAATCTGCAACCACACTGCTCGATGCCACTAAATCTTACACACTGGTCCGTTAAAGTTATGGCTATATGACTATTACTAACATAAAAGAGATTATTTAAACACAGCTACTGATGTTGTAATAAGTGTATCTTTCTCTCACTGTGCGTCATTTTGGATAAGTCTCAGCTAAATGTCCAAAAATGTGAACGAACACCATCCTGATCCTGTTCTGAGCCACAGAGGAGCAGAGGGCAGAAACGAGCGCTCCCTTGGTGTGCAGGAGGGAGGGAATTGCCATCCGGCCTTATCTCCAGGTCCAGTCAACTAGAGGCGCTGAGAGAGTTTGCTCCATCATCAGAGCCGGCCATTTGATAGGATTCTGGCACTGCAGCTAATCAATCTGCAGCACAGAGCTGCCAGAAGACCTGTAACAAAGCTCAAAGAGCCTCACAAATGGCCCAGTCCTGGGGATAAGCCCCTGCACAGGATTACATATTGATTTTGAACGTCTAAAAAAGCTTATCATATAAAACCGCCACAGACTACAAAAGTAGCGGAGTCTATGCATGAATCCGTCTTTTAGAGAGGAGCATCAACTTTCAAATACAGAGACCCCGAGCATGAACCAAAACAGAAATAAATGGTGGAGGAATCAATGGTGGGGGTGAGGTGTGCTGGCACATTGTTAACTAGGGAATCACAACTGGACCTCGAGTCTCCGTGGCGGGGGGATGGGGGAGGCTGCATGTTTGCTTCTTCGTATTGTGTTGATTTATTTATTTTTATCCTTAAAATTCTTCTCACAGAGCTTTCATTGTTATGCAAATGAGGTGTTTAACATGTTTTAAATATATTTTTCCCCAATCTTTGTTTTATATGCAGTTAAATGACAGTTTTGTTCTTTTATTTCTTTCATTTTCCTTTCGTGTCTGTGTTGGTTTAAGTGTCATAACTGCGCTGCCATTTGGACAGGACTGTCTCAAAAATTAGATCTTAAGAGACTGTCCTGCTTAAATACTAAAGAAAAAATACAGCAAACATTAGTAAAACTTAAGTTGTGTCTGAAATCATTCACTCATTTACTCCTCCTTACTCACTATCCCTTGAGTTCTATGTTGAGGACTATATACTGAGCTCATCGGCAAAATGAAAAAACACATTCGGACACTACTCAGGTCGTTTTCTCTGCGCTGTCGCATAATTAAAACGTGCCAGATGAACGTCTGCTGCTTCTGGTGGACCATCCATAATAAATACTGATATGTATTTTTGTGTGTGATGAATACATTTTTTACACAGCCTTTTTGAATACTCGATTCTGATTGGTCAATCCCGGCGTTCTACGTCTGTTATTTCTTTATAGCAGACCGTTGCTATGGGCGCAATTCTGATGTTGGGCTCTGTCGGACCGTTTTTGGGTCAAATTATTGATTTCTTAAAGGGACTGTTTGTAACTTCTTACATGTTAAAATCACCTGGGTCGGTTTCCCATGCGCGCTCGCATATGCATGCTCGCGTGTGGCTACGCTGTTCAGACAAGACTCCAACACAAACTACACAGAAGCACCAAAACCACAAAGTTATATCTAGTGAAGCCCATCTTGCAAAACAGTGTTGGCCGCGGTCGTAGTACGCGGGGGAGACCGAAGCTTTGGTCTCCAGTGCCCGCAGTCTCTGCTGTACTCTGCTCCTCTGCTCCTCTGCCTGCCTACTTGCCTTCACTCAGCTCGCTCCACCTCACGTGCATGCACGCACACTACACACTGCAGAAGACTTTGTAGCTCTGAGAATATCTAGTAAATGTACAGTGGACGTTTGTGCAGAAATAACTGCTGAAGCTCCTCCAGACCAACAGAGGTTTTCCGTGTCTTGTGAAGTGACGGGGCTCCGCAGTGAGAAACGTTATCGTGTCCGAGTAGTTCGATATTTAACCGAAACCGGAACCTTCCTGATCTTTATCAAGTAGGCTACTTTGAGTAAAAATGTTCCTGTGCAGCAAACAAATGAATTACGCTGACAATAAGACATTTGTAAATACATTTAATATAAATGTTTCCTCATTATATGGGTAGATTTGCGTTTCATACAAAGCATATTTGCAAGTTGGCTGTAAATTAATTCCATTTTCAAGCCCCAGGGCCGTATATTCAGCTCAAACTGTTAAAACTTTGGTACAAAACTACAGTTAGAATGGTGTAAAACCAGTAATAGTGCAAATCATGTCTGTCCTTTTCAGACCTTTTTCAGTGGTTGAGAGCTAAAGTAGTTTCAGGGAATGTGATGAGAGAAACTATTCGTTTAGTATTAATTAAACTGGACCAAAAAGTAGTCAACATTCAAAACCCAGTAGTCACACTTCAGCCCGGTCACCCAAAAAAAGGGGTATGAATGACACGATAATTCACAAGGCATTTAGCGTGCAATAAGAACGCCTTTGTTGCTTTTGCCGTGTCATTTGTACGACATGTAGTCTGTACTGAGTCCAACGTAAATGCATCCACTTAGAGCTAATGACGTAGAATAAAAAGTGAGAAAGACGGGAGGTGGATGGGTCCAACAAACACAGGACTTTCAACCAGGAAATGTTGATTCCATGCGTATTTGGCTTAGTATACATACTTATTTTAAGCCCTGCTCACCCACATTTTTCTTAAACCTAACTAAGTGGTTTTGTTGCCTAAACCTAATTGCAGACGTTATTGTAGTTTTGTTGCGTGGCGTACAAATGACACGCAATAATCCTAAAATGTGTCTCATGACATAGAGAATGTCCTTGTAATGTTGTGCTATTTATACGCTTTCCCGTGAGACCGGGTTGTACGCTTCTATCCACCTGATTTTCAGTTTGTGCATAAGAAAAACCTGTGTGGAAATGTCATCATTTTGAAAGTTTTCAACGTTTTTCTGAGGTGGAAAAGTTTGCATATAAAAATCAATTCAATAAAAGCTGAGGGAAACCTATTTTTCTGAGTAGCTTCCACCAGAAATATTCCCCTTTTATTTTGCTGAAATGTCAGAAATTTCCTTAAAACTCGAGCCACGTTTTAATGGAAACATAACTACTTCTATCTAGATAGATAAAGGAGCTGCAAGGATACAAACTGACTTCTCAGATACAAGACGATGTCTTTAACTTGTCCACCTTGTCTCTTCTGACTGAACGTAAACTGATAAAATGTCCTGCAGACAGCCGCTGGCTCCTGAAAGCGATTCTATCACTGTGACACCTCAGGCTGGCAGGAAACCTTTATCAGGAGAAGTTTGAGGACATGTTCGTCACACACACACACACACACAGAAACACACCCGTTTACTCTTACAAATCACCCTAAAAACAAACAAAACCTGCATGTCCTTGATACAAGAGGCAGCATCAAATACAGCCGCTTCCCTTCCATCAATAATCCGCACTTAATAATCAGGAGATTAACTGATATCAGGTGTGCAGATGACTGGCGGCTGAAAACAACTAAGGATGATGGGAGGAGGGAGGCTGAACAGCAGAGAGTCCCCTAAGCAAAGCACAGCCCCGCCTCCCTGCAAACATAAAACTAATTAGAATTGATTTATTATGGATCAGGTACCTTATCAGGTGAGAGAGAGAATTACCATGGTGAGCCAAAGGGCTGCGGCAGGTCGCTGCTGAATGGTAAAATCAATCTGAGTCGACTGCGCCGCATCCCAACGAGAACGACACAAAAAACATGCTTCTGCAACGTTTTGAAATCGTGTAACAATTCAGGTTTTTACATGTAAAGTTGAATATTAATTCAAACCAGATGTAGCTGAGGAGTGTGTGTCGTGTCAAGTGAAATTTGCTCTGGCAACGTGTCGTATTTTGATAAACAGAAGAAACTTTGCATTGCTGAGTGGAGCGCCTGATGCCTTCCTCTCAGGAAACCCTCAGCTCTTCTTCTTCTTCTTCTCTTTTTTTTTTTCTTCTTCAGCCCCTTGTTTTTAGGCGGCTGGCGTCAGTTCAGCAGTTCGTCAAACCCTCTCCAGCTCCGACTCCTTTTCTCTCCCTGGGCAACTTTGAAAACTTCATCAATATGTTAATGACTTAATCTTTAAACACTTAAAGAAACCATTAATAAACATTGATTTGAACACTTGCCACCAGTGACTCGCAGTAATCCAGTGCAAATAGCTGATACACAAACTGCAACGGAGGGCAATTTGTGGCGGATTACCAATAGAAAATGGACACGAGAGACATTGATCACGCTTTCAGTGGCGGGGATGAAACGAGGCTGATTCATGCTGTCAGAGGATGAGTCAACCTTTCTTCTGTTGTTGAGGTCAACAAGCGTTTTAAAGGGAAAATGCTCCCTGAAATCATATTATTTAAGAATCCAGTGACACTGCCAAAGTTGAGGCCACCCACAGTCAACATACACACTGGTCTGGGCTTGGCTCTACAAGTTGCATGGAATTAAACAGAAATTAAATGTTATTTTATCCCTGTGATCTACACAAACATGAACACATCTGTCACAGAGGCAGAAAGAAGAGAACAAACGCCGTCAGCTGTGTCACGATTAAACAAGGATGATAAAACTACATGTAAAAATATACAATCTCTTGGCCACAAAGAGGCTTTGATGTTAACTTAACATGTTTCAAGATAATCAAAGAAACATGTAGATTTAAGGGTTGTTATTTCAACGCGTTCTCACTCCCAGCTCGTCAAATACCGAGGCTTCATCAGAGCCCCTCGGTGTCTGATACTTAGCGTCGCTGTGCAAGCTGTTCTCATTCACCATTCGTAGCTATACCTACGAAAAGTAATGCACTGTAATTCGTATATATCCCACATAATCAATTCATATTTAATCCACATAATCATGATTGAAAAACTATAAAGAGTGACAAACGTCGCATATAGGGAGGATGTCGGGGTGGATGGGTGGGTCAAAGAAACACCAGACTTTCGCCCAGGACCCCGTGTGAAACCAGAAGTCAACGCTGATTTATTTGTCACATAACTTCTGGAGTTATTTTAACCCAAACCACAATCTCTTCCTAAACCTAAAGTAGTTTTGTTGCCTAAACCTAACCAAGTTGTTTCCTGTGAAGATGCAAGTTTATTTTGAAAGACTGCATGTAATGAGCGGAAATTGACACGCGTTGCTGGACATTCATAGGAAAACGCACGGAAAATGGGAAATAACTTTTTGTAAGATATCATACAAACCATTGTATGAGGATACGTTGCTGTATGAAGATACGTTGCTGTATGAGGATACGTTGCTGTATGAGGATACGTTGCTGTATGAGGATACGTTGCTGTATGAGGATACGTTGCTGTATGAGGATACGTTGCTGTATGAGGATACGTTGCTGTATGAAGATACGTTGCTGTATGAGGATACGTTGCTGTATGAGGATATGTTGCTGTATGAAGATACGATGCTGTATGAGACACACCGGGCTTTCAGCTAACTCCAATGTAAACCGATCTGCGTCATTATTAGACGGTTAAAAAAATGTATGTAGTATAAAGAGCAAGAAAGTCTGCATAGGGCAGGTGGCAGTAAGCGGAGGTTTGATGGGTCGAACAAACACAAGACCATCACCCAGGAGATTGCTGTTCGCGTCGCGTGTGAAACCAAATCACTGTTGAGGTTTAAAGTGACTTACCATACTAACACCAGTTAAGTTACGCACTTATTTTACGTAACAAACGTGTACTCGGGATAAACATGGATGTCTTCAATATACCTCCTTAAATCTTTTTTTATTTACACTTTATGATAATTTTGTGGATTACTATTTGAAAACCAAAATATTTGTGTTGGCACAATACAAACTTGTGGGGAATGCATGCAAGCAGAGGCAGAAATATGAGTCTGAGAGATTGAAGCAGAATTTAGTTGTGACTCGGTGACTGGCAGCGGCGGGCCTTCAGCCAAATGTCTATTAAACAGAAAACACGAGTGACTGAAGACAATACCCATGGCAATACACAGATGTAGGATTCTCTTTGTTGGATAGCAGATTAGATTACAGACCTCACAAGAGCAGGTGAACCAGAGCAGACGCTGCCCGACACATTTATATAGGTTGTAGTTTTCTATGGAGCGCTGGCGTGGATCTGACGGCTGAGTTTTTATTAAACACTTAAGAACTTAAGTTAAGTTTTTCTGTCTAAGACCATCAACTGTAGATCAACTTCAATTTGAAACCTGGAGTTCATGTTCACTACACAGGTAGGCAGACGTATCAGACCGATAATTAACACTGAGTACGTTTACGTGCATAAAATATTATTTTTTTGCACTTATTCTGAAATATTCAATATTCCTACTAAGATGTTTACATGGCTAATGAAAATTAATATTCCACTAACATTCCTGTTTACATGCAGCCGTGCATACTCCGATTAACGTAACCGGTCGCGGACTTGTTCGACTGCGTGAACACAGCCTTCCTCTTTCATTCCTTCAACCAGCTTCTTGAAAAGGTCGGCGTTGCGATATTTGCACATATCTTAAAACCTGTTTATATCCAAGTCTTTCATAATGTTTAAATGTAGGTGTGTTTCACTTTCCAACCAGAAATGTGGGCTTTTCTTTTGGGCATGCATCTCTGCAAACTGTCGGCTAGTTGGTTTGTGTACAATGCACAGAGCTGGCTGTAAACAGGCAAGATGTTGTGTGTCACAAACTGCAGTAAAAAGAAAACCCAATTGAGACGCATATTCTGAATGTGCTGTGTACATGTCCAAACAATGCTCCTAAAACCTGAATAATATCGACATATCCCACATGTCTTAATTGGAAAATACTCCATTCAGAATAAGGCCTAGTCAGAAAATCGGAATATGCTGTTTACATGACCCGTATCAAATTCACAGTATTGTCAGTGGAATATTAGTATGCATGTAAATGTAGTCAGTATTACAAAAAAGCAAAGTGCAGAAAAACAGGAGCAACTAATGAAGATTTGAAAGAAATCTCAGCTGAAGGTCCCGTTTTTACAAAATCCACAGCAGCTTTCATCCTCACAGTCTTCCTCTGCGAATGGAGCAACATGTTAGAACATGTTAGAAATTCTCTGACCTCAAGATATGTGAATGGGTTCTATGGGTACCCACGAGTCTCCCCTTTAAAAGACATGTCCACATTATGATAATCTCATGCAGTTTGGGGCAAGTCATAGTCAAGTCAGCACACTGACACACTGACAGCTGTTGTTGCAAATATGTTTGAGCATATATTTTATGCTAAATGCAGTACCTGTGAGGGTTTCTGGACAATATTTGTCATTGTTTTGTGTTGTTAATTGATTTCCAATAATAAATATATACATATATTTGCATAAAGCTGCATATTTGTCCACTCCCATGTTGACAAGAGTATCAAATACTTGACGAGTCTTCCTTTAAGGTACAGTTTTGAACAAATAAAAAATGTGTGATTCATTTGCGATTAAAAACGATTAAATATTTTAGTTGACTAAAATATTTTCTGACATAATATTTCAACAGAATCATGTTTTTCTTATAATTTCTTAAATTTGTGGTCCAGCAATGACCCTATGAGACTGTGGTTGGTAGGGAAGTGCAGGGGGGGAAACAAAGACTAGAAACGGGCAACTGGCCAAGAGATTTAGGCCGCTCGGCTCCGAGGCCGGTCAGCTCGGCTCCTTGAACCGCGACCCCCGAGGAACAAACCCAGCAGCCTTCGCAGAAAACAAGGCGCTGATATTTCGCGGAGGCTCTTGGATTTGTTCCCTAAAGGTCTTTGTGCTTGTCGGAGTGAACGAAGCCTCCATAACCAAATAAGATTAAGATCACAATCTGAGCCGGTGCTACATTAAAAAGATAAGACTAATGAGAGTGGCCTGCTCTCTCAACACTCATCATCCGCTGATTAAAAACAGGACATTTTCTAATAAAAGAAGAGGAGTCTATTTGTTTCTTCTCTTTTTTCATGCTCCATTTTTGTTATCAAGATCACAGATATCAAATTATCTTGATTTATTGGACAGCTTTAGCATGTTTTAACAAAATTTACATTCCTTCAATCCGTTTTTTAATGCTTTTTATTAGGAAAAAGCTCAATAATTGCAAAGATTTAGCGCAATTATTATATTTATTCACATCCAGATTGTCCTAAAAGGGGTTGCCTTCCCTGCTCAAATAAATATCTGAGGGATAACACCGTTCGTACAAAGCTAAAATCTCCCAGAAGCCCCACAGACATGGATTTAAAGCCCTCGTTGTGTTGTTATAGTACATTTTTTCCTGTTTGCTTTAGATAACAAATCTTTGGTTGACCCCGAGGGTTAGGGGAGCATTACAAATTAATCCCAGTTTTAATAAGTCTGTCTTAAGCCTGGGATCTTTACTCGAAAAGAAAGAAAGAAAAGGGGGAGGGAGAGAAGAAAGGGATCGGAGAGGAAAAGAAATATATTAAACCCTGTGATCACAGGCAGCTTTTCTTGTTTGTTATCCCTCCGTTTTACCTTTAATCCAATACTTGCTAATCCAATTTGTCTTTCGGGCTCCCACCCTAACTTCTCCTCATCTTACGGCTTTCTCTTAAATATGCCTTCAGAGTCGGTGACCGCTCCTCATTTCACAGTCCTGCTGGAGAAAACTATGGATTCTGGGATGTATATATTTATAAAGAAAAAGTTTATAAAGAAATATAATTGGTGCATGTTGGCTGCTCATGACGCGAGTATAAAAAGTAAGAGACAAGTTGTAGCTTGAGCCTGAATATGCATGAAGAGCCATAATCAGATCTTGGGCAGTCACCCACTGAAGGGGAATATTGGGGAACACAAAGGGATTGATTTAATTACTTGGAGTGGGCCTGTGCTTTGGAGCCGCCTTGTTAGGAGCGAGTGAAAAGGCTGGCAGTATCCTTGTGCTATTTTTGTGAGGGGGGCAAAGGAGAGTGGAGGGGGGGTGCAGTTGCAGATGGTGGGGGTACGGAGGTAGTCTAGCTTCTTAAGTCACCAAAACTAATCCCGAGTATAAAGCTCTCCTGATTGAAAGGACCTGCATTGATTGCAAAAAAATGGACAAAGTGCATTCTCTGTTTAACGTCAATCTGGCCAACATTCATCCTGTTCAGTCACCAAACTGTGGCGATCGTATAACACGCAATCTTTCTTTTATTCAAAACATAAAAAGAGCTAATTTAATGCCTTTTCATTGATATTTTTGTGCCAAACCTGACAGAAATTCTTTCGATTGAATGAACGTGTTGAGATTTCTTCAATATGTGAGTGACCGAAGGATGCAGTGAAGAATATTCACCTTAACGAGTCATTTAGTCTCGTGAGTCTGTCTTAAAAGCAGTGTTATCCACTTGTTCCCTTTCAGTGAGTGTCAGTATCTTGCAACAAGACGAAAGATTACTTCCCTATCCAGAAGATGAGTAGAAAAATAAGTTGATTTGTATTGAAAGGAGGATCTTTGATCGTTTTAACCCATTTAAGCCCACAACTTTTGATTTCCTTTCAAAATCAGTCAAATGGTTTGGATGAAAAGCGAGATTTTCTTATCATACTATATCTAGTATTTGGGCACATAGGACTATACTGTTATTTAATGGACTCCTAAAAAAATGGCTGTATCTCAGAAACTACAAGGAGCATAATCATGTATTTGGTATCTATAAACTCATAATAAGTTGTATATCAAAGACATATGCAGTGTAAAGAAAATGTCATATGGAAAACATTTAATAAACACAATGTTAGTGTTTTCTTCATTTTTCAAAAAAATGACTATTAATAAAAGTGTGATTTCTCATGAGATCTAAAAATTTCAAAGTTGTACTGTTAGATACTACCCAAAGTATGTCCATACAAGGACTGTCAAAGTTAACGATAATAACACATTAACGCAAATTTGTTTTAACGCCACTAATTTCTTTGACATATTAACGCAACTTGCTTTTTAGGTTGTAGCGGGAAAAATCTAAGGAATCCATTGGTACCAACCATGTCATAGTAGCTTGTCGCAAAGGAGGCTAAATAACACTCCAAACTTACACTCAATTTTGGCAAAAAAAATGGCATGGCTGTTTTCAAAGGGGTCCCTTGACCTCCGACCTCAAGATATGTGAATATAAATGGGTTCTATGGGTACCCACGAGTCTCCCCTTTACAGACATGCCCACTTTATGATAATCACATGCAGTTTGGGGCAAGTCATAGTCAAGTCAGCACACTGACACACTGACAGCTGTTGTTGCCTGTTGGGCTTGGTGTTTACCATGTTATGATTTGAGCATATTTTTTTATGCTAAATGCAGTACCTGTGAGGGTTTCTGGACAATATTAGTCATTGTTTTGTGTTGTTAATTTCCATTAATACATTTATACATACATTTGCGTAAAGCAAACATGTTTGACAAATCTCCCTTTAAGGTACATTTTGAACAGATAAAAAATGTGTGATTAATCGTGATTAAATATTTAAATTGATTGACAGCCCTAGTTCGTACCAAACATACCAAACTTTAAGAATTTTGACTAATCAGAACAAAAATTGTGGCATTTTTCCTTATCATACTAAATACACTCTTATGGCACAAATGGGTTAAATATTTAACCACTCTAATAAGCATGCTGCTTACTGCACAGTTAATACAACAGGGCAAATTAATTACAGATGTGCGTACATATTTTCTTTATTCAAGGGCTATTATCAGTAAGTTTCATCTCTCTGCTGCTCCCCTCAGCGGCGTTTGTCTTCGTCCGAACATGATGACGGATTCAAGGGTCTATAGAGGAAAACAAAGCACTTGAGGTATTTGAAGGGGGCGTAGATGTGAGACTCCAAAGCAGAGCTCACCTGATAGATCCCTGAGAGGTGTTTTCATCAAAAGGGCCCCCTTTCTACCACGTAGACCCAGACAATAAGCCCGGCAGAGTGGATTCTAGTGCCTTGTGCTCAACAGGCACCGGTGACAACGAAGCCCTTAATCATCTCATGACAAAAGCCAAAAGGCATCATCCTATTAAGCAGTGTGCTCTGCCGCTAATATGAGCTACTGCCCAGGAACCTTTCATAGGGTGCTGTGCTATTAAAGTGCTTCTGAACCAGCCAGCGGGAACCCGGGCCCATTCACCTTTCATCTGGGAGCCTGTTGTTTGGCGGCTATAGTGGAGGCCGGCTCAAGATGTTAGTGATCTCATTACAGCGGTTGTGAGAAACAGCCTCCAAATTTGAGCATCTCCCTTCTCTTTCTCTTCCCTCCTTTTCAATTTCCTCAACCCGCCGATTCTTCCTGCGTCAAAGGCTTCGCCCTTGCGTGGCCATAAATTGATTATTACTTCAGGTTCGCAAATATGCCATTTTCCTGAAAAGTTTACTCATCCACACCCCCTGCAGTACACTCTTTCTTATCTTTTCTTCTCGGGGGAGGTGCGCTGAATGGGCGGCCAGGTTGAAAAGCGAAGAGGCCCCCGGCGTCACAAAATAACGTTCAGATTTCTCATTTAGTTGTCTTTATGCTGCGAGCGCCATGTGGTCCTTGAAGGTGTTGAAAACATGGGAAGCACCGGAGGGATCAGAGCAATCTCATTAGCATTTGCTCAGAATTGGAGTGGCTGTATGGCGAGGCCGAGTCCTCTGTCGGGCCCGAGACGGCCGCCTCCGCCGCTGCGCCCTCCGCCTCTTTGTGTCTTTGTGTTCTTTCAAGATTTTTTTGTCATGTCGGGCTGCTTTCCTAGGCGGGACGTTGCCAGGAGGCTCATGGGAAAAGACAATATCATGGCTGTCCGGTGGTTTGACAGCAGCTGGACAAGTTCGCGTCAAAATAAAAGTGAAATGAAACTCGATGAAGTTGCGTTATTTGTATGTTCTAAAGAAAAATCGGGGAATTTTGAACAAACCTCCTAAAACAAGAACTAATGCTGACAAAACTGGTGACAACAAATTGCAGTTTTGCTGCCTGACCTGAACCCGACCGGTCCCAGACGGGTTTCTGTTGGGTTCCTAGAAAGATTAAGACAATTCAGACTGTGCCCATCGTCTGCATACGTGGGTATCATGTCATATGTAGGGCTGTCATGATATTAGATTTTCATTACAGGATTATGGTGGCCAAAAGAATTCACGATAATATTATTGTGATACCTATAGAAAATTTGAAAGAATAATAATTAGTGTTGTTCCGATACAGATACAAGTATCGGAAATGCGTCCAATGCTGCCCAAAATTGCACCGATCCGATACCGTAATTTATCACCATAGAAAGAAATCAACTTGTTTAACCGGAAATCAATTATTTGCCGCTCCAAAACAGAAGTCTTCACTGTGCTGTTGCCCTGGAAGTATCACGCGAAGAAGAACTGATTGCACGTAGTTTTTCACGAGACGATAGCAAACAACAACAGTGCAGTGCGAGTGGAAAGTGGAAAGGTAATGGTAGTCAGAGCGAGGAAAATGTAGTAGTGTAGTAAACAGCTACACAAACTATTTTTTAAAATGATTTTTCTGAGCTTTTGCACTGTGAATAAAGGCATCAACCAATCACGTTGGGCGGGTTGAGTTGCGCCTATATTTGTGAAACAACAACACAGAGGCTAAGTAGTCTGAACCAAGACAGCAAACTTTATTACTCCTTTCAACCTTGACAAAAGCAGCTCAGACCAGATCCACTCCTTCCGTTCTTACCTTTCACAATAAAAGCCCTAGACATATACAGGCGAGTATTTCGCATTTTCGTGTTGTTTATTCGCCACGCCTCCGGTGTGTAAAGGCCTTAAGAACTATGGTCTGGCTACACAAAATCAAAGCTAACCTCGCTAACATTAACAGCTTGTTTACAGTTAACCAAACAGTGCTTGGCTTCAAAATAAAAGCTTCATCGTCTCTTTAGCTTCAGCTTTATTTGAAATATTAGCTTTTTTGGTCAGACGTTTAATTCAACAAAAGTATGTTTCTTTCATGTGAGCTCTTTGTTCAAGAAATGTCTAATTAAACTACAACCTACAGTTTAACTTGCAACAACACGTTTGGTTGTGTGTGCATTTTAAAGTAAAATGACAGCTATTTCATGGTAGGACCTGCTGATGGATTTGTATTTTTTATTCCTCCAGGGGAGGTTGCGTCAACACGGTAGGCCTGTTTTCAGCTCCGTCCAGCCTCACAGTGATGCAGTTACCCACAGTGACACCTTGGACCTGCTGCCCAGAACAACCACCGCCTTCAAGGTCACCTCCACAGGAGCTGCTGCCATCATTCCCATCCCTCGCCCTCAGCTCCCAGTCGGGAAGATTTTCAGACTTCCGCAGTGATGATTTTTCAAAATTTATTACGAACAATGCAAAAGTGACCAAACTTCTCCAGGCTTGTGTTACAGCCAACATTAAGTAGTTAGTAATGGATGTAGGTGGAAGGGTTTATCTGCTAAATCCCAGCAGTCGGCCCCGATATCGTGGACAATAACCCTAAATAATGTCAACAGCTCATTTCCACCAGAGCTGTGTGTTTCTGTGTGTGTGTGTGTGTGTGTGTTTGGGATGAGGACGTGTATATAAGCTGCAGCTCAGAAGCAGGTCGATGTGATTGATACGAGGCCGTCTCTGCTCCACTCGCCAATTTACGTCAGACAGACAAAAGCGGCGGCAGCTCGAGATTTGGGCCGAGAAGATTTGGAAGACGCTGAGTCAAGGATTTTCTCTGCTAGTTTGATCCAAGGGTGATGCTTTGACACGTGCTAAATTCACTACTGCTGAACATTTATTTTCAATTTCTGCTCCTCAAATTAATTACAAAAAAAATCACTTGCACACCTCCACTGACAGATTGTTTGCAGATTTTTAAAAATACAGGAGAAGAGGGGAAATAGAAGTCTGATTGATCCTCAAAGAAACCAAAACAATGTTAAAAACGTTAACGCTAAAATACACATTTTTCATTTGATGCTATCTGTGGGAATTACATTTATATAGATTCATACTAATTATATTATCATTTATTCCTCTCATAGACAGAAGGGCAAACACTAAAAACTTGAAATTCAAGCTGAAATGGTTTGTCAATTAATCCATTTGCTCAACAACTATTTTGATAATTAATTATTTAGGTAATTTTTCAAGCAATAACGCCAAAAATGTGATGATTGCAGCTTCTCCAGTGAGAGGTTTTGTTGCTCTTGTCCTGTCTTAAGACTGGCCCACACTTCATCAGATGTTGAAAATGTGAGAGACCACACACATAACAACACGTTATGTTAAATTTAACAGTTTTGTTCCCATAGTTTGTGGTGAGCAACAATTTGGCCAAAACGGCACACCACCCACTAACAGACTCATTTATGAATAACAAGAGTCCAGACTAAAAATAATCTCGTAAAATCTCCCGCAATTAAATGTGACGTTAGTGTAAACAATCATTGCAGAAGGGTAGGAAGAATTAGTGATGTTAGTTTTTGCTCTACTTGGTACTGAAACTGCATGAAGAAAAAAGAAAAAAAATAATGGATGAAGACATGGAGACATGTTAATTAAACACTCGTGTTGTTACCACAAATTAACAAGTTGGTCCTCCATTTCTGAGCTCCATCTTACTTTATGCTTCGCCTTTTGCATTAGCCGTAGCCGTAATGACGGCAGTGGTTGTCCTTCCGCTTCAGTCAGCTTGCTTCCTAATTGGCGATCGTTCTTTCCCACATGACTACAAGACAACAGGATATCCGTTCATAAATATTGAACATGTTTAATATTTCAGCCCGTTCGTACAAAAAGGCGTATAAATGCCATGATAATGCCCAAGGCGTTTAGCATGCAATAAGTATGCCTTTCTTGATTTCAGCATGTCTTTTCTACGCCATGTATCCTGTACTGACTGCAATGGAAACACATCCCTGTGTAAATGTTACGGTAAGAGTTAGTGACGTAGTGTAAAAAGCAAAAAATACCATTTATGGTGGGCAGGTGGTGAGGTGGATGGGCCCAACAAACACCAGACTTTTAACAAGGACACCAGTGTTCGAGACCGTTGTTGACCTGTGTTTTGTAAGTTATGTTAGTGATGATTGTCACATGTTTTTTTTTATGTTTGTGACATGTTTTCCGTAGTTGTTTCCTCATGTGTTTTACTTAGTTTACTTATTTATTTTAAGCCCAACCATGACGTTTAACCCTTAACCTAACTAAGCTGTTTTCCTGCCTGTGGACATTTGTGTGGTGGCATATAAATGACACGAAAACGCTAAAATGAGTACTCATGACACACGGAATGCCTGTGTAATGTTGTGCTATTTATCTAGAAAGATAATCTTTAGAACCATCAAAAATCAGGGCTTTGCTGACGACTGTTGAGAGAGGGAGGAATCAGGCCCAAAATCGTCTCGATTCCCTTGTAGTGGGTACCCGGCATTACATGATAGTAAACTTACTATCTTTGAGTTTTGGACTGTTTTCTGACATTTTATAGAGCAAATTTTTCATAGATTGTAAAAAAAATACGATTAATCGATTATGAAAATAATCGCTGAAGCTCTACTTGAAATAGATGTCTTTGCTGGTTAAAGTGAAGTGTCACTCTTTAAACATTGCACCAGTTTTAGTCGGTGCATGTTGTGTCTTTTGTTATCGATGCCATCCCTCATCCTGAATCATATCTTCTTCTCTACACGATTAAACAAAATGAATCATTCAATCAATGTGTTTTGCTAACATGGTGAAAACGCTCCTGTTCCTCAGCGCCCGCCCAGATTAAGGTCAGGCATCAGAGGGGAGCGTGAGCCGAGGACAGGAGAGTGAGCAAATCCAAAACACTTCAAAATTTGTCATTAGCGCGGCGCTACATTCTTTCATTACCGAGTTTATCGGAGCAACCAGCCATAAGGCGCAGGTTCATGCACCCTTGAGCACAAAGACTCAAGTTGTTCTACATTTACAGAATCATTTAACTTCTTTAATTATTCTTTAAATTACAATTGCAAATAAAGGCGCTGCCCGCGGTGGTTATGCATGGCCTGCAAAAAGAGCAACATTTTTAATGATTACTTTTCACATCGCACCAAACTAATCTCCCATGGACAAGAAATGAATGAAAAAGGGAAGATTTTCTCTGCCATTCTGCTTTAATGGAGGGAGCATCAGTCATCAGGCACTGTGGCTGTTCTGGACCAGATGTTGCAGAACTAACCAACAATTGGGCTGAAAATAGAAAAGGAGCAGGGGCGGGGAGGTTGGAATAAATTAATTGCTAATTTCTCAGTCTTTGATGGAATTAGGCTCACTTCTTTCCCCCTATGTGCTGTGTGAATGTCCATGCGTTAAACGTTTTTTCTTCTCTCGCCACCCCCTCTCCCCTCTTTGCTTTCCTGACGGTTAAGGGCCACCCAGAGGAGAGTGAGTGATGCAAAACCGAGAAGTAATCCCTCTGTTTATCTCGGCTTCGAGGCTCGGCCCCAACCTCTGCCTCTATTATCCCGAGGATTTAAGGCAAACTTTCATTTATTGGCCGGCCTCCGTTCTCTATCCCGGCTACTGAGCTCAGGATGCCCCCTCCCCGAGCCTCTGTCCCAGTGTGAGCGGATTTGCATAGAGCAACAATGCATGTTGCCGGGGCAGTGGCCAGTCAGCGGTGGGACAGGCCCGCTCAGAAGCGCAGTTTGCTCAGGCAGCACATGGCTATAGAAGAATGTGGCCTTCAGGGGGGAAGGAGCAGCACCTGCGTGGCGCGGCGGCCAGGCCTCGCCACGCCGCCGAAAACAGCAGATGTACCGCAATCTGGACACTGACTCCTTTTTTTCCCCCCTTCGTTCACACAAATGAGCAAACAGGGCAGGAAACGCTCGGCCAAAAAATTCACAAATGCGCTTTCAGAGAAGCGTGGAGCCTCTGAGATCAGGGCCCACCTGCTAAACTGGTTTACCTGCTCTACTTAGCAGCATTAGTCGAGCAGATCGGAGGTCAATTTCAGTCCTGGAAACAAAAAGAGGAACTCCCTCCCGAAATTAGGCAAATTTCCTCACAACAAAGGTTTTTAACAGCTGCAGCAATATGTTCTGATAACCATTCAGTGTTTAAAGACGGGCCGAAATGAGTAATCCATTAATCGATTAGTCTACCACTAGAAAGCAATCTTTGATTATCGACTAATCGTTTTAGTGAATGATTTCAACAGAGCTGCAACGATTAATCCATTAGTTGTCAATTATTAAATCAATCACTAACTATTTTGATAATAGCCTGAGTACTTTAAGATAAAAAAAAGTAAAAATTCTCTGATTCCAGCTTCTTAAATGTGAATATTTTTTGGTTTCTTTACTCCTCTATGACAGTTAACTGAATATCTTTGAGTTGTGGACAAAACAAGACATTTGAGGACGTCATCTTGGGCTTTGGGAAACACTGATCAACATTTTTCACCATTTTCTGACATTTTATAGACCAAGCGATTAATCGAGAAAATGATCAACAATGAAAATAATCGTTAGTTGCAGCCCTAGTTTTCAAACTAGAACTTTAAACTGGTTTACCTGCTCTACTTTACCAGCGTTAGTCGAGCAGCTCGGTGGTCGTTTTCAGTCCTGGAAACAAAAATAGGAGCTCTGTCCTGAAATTAGGCTAATACTCTCACAGCAGAGGTTTCTACAGCTGCAGCAATATGTTCTGATAACCATTCAGTGTTTAAAGAAGGGCTGATCGATTAGTCGACCACTAGAAAAACAATCAACAACTATTTTGATAATCGACTACGCAGTTTGAGTAATTTAAGAAAAAAAAGATTCCCTGATTCCAGCTTCTTAAATGTGAATATTTTCTGGTTTCTTTACTCCTCTATGACAGTTAACTGAATATCTTTGAGTTGTGGACAGAACGAGACCCTTGAGGACATCATCTTGGGCTTTGGGAAACACTGATCGACATGTTTCACCATTTTCTGACATTTTACAGACCAAACAACTAATTAATCAAGAAAATAATCAACAGATTAATCGACAATGAAAATATCAGTTGCAGCCCTGGTTTCCATGGACAAATCAAGGGAACCAAGGCGATGCTAACTTCCTGGTTGGCCTACAAAAGTACGTCATCCCTGCAGCATTCTATTAAAAACACATCAATGAGCCTCACTGTTGCACTGACTGACATGTTCCTTCATCACCATGAACACACACACTGTAGTTTACTTTGACTCAATACCACATACACCATCCTGCTGCCAGCTGTTTTAGGAAATCACTGAGACTAAAAAAAAAAAGAAACAATATATTTGTGCAGCCCATTCACATGAAAAGGCATATGAATGACATGATAATGCACAAGGCATTTAGCGAGCAATAAGAACACCTTTCTTTTTTGTATTTTACTTAGTTTATGTACTTATTTTAATCCCAGACATAATGTTTTTCCTAAACCTAACTGCGGACTTTGCCATAGTTTTGTTGCTTGTTGTACAAATGACACGTGAAAACGCTAAAATGCGTCCTCATGACACGCGGGATGTCGTTGTAATGCCATGTTATTATATTCCTTCCCGTGAGATCAGGTTGATTTGTGAGGTGTTTTTAGAGAGTTGGTTCTGATGTTTTCATGGGATATGTTGACAAATATAAATATAGAATATTTAAGATATGATAACATGAATGTGAAACTACAAGTATCTTGCAATACACTACTGTACACAACTCAATCTACATGCCAGTGTTTGATCTCATTTCATCACATTTTGACAACTGAGTCATTGTTTGTGTGGGAGCGTGCACACTGAGCCGCTGACCATATGTTCCTCGTGCACAAGGCCGTTGACTCTGTGGTGCTCAGGATGAGTGTTGACAGAGCAGCGGGGGGACACAATGTAAAGCGGCGGCCTGCAGGGAGCTGAAAGCCCCTTCAGCTACAGGTAAATAAGACCACCCACCCCCACATCCACAACAACAGGCCTTATCTCCGACCGCCGCAGACGCCGCTTCCCTCAGATGGGAGATAAAACCAGAAGAGGTGGGATAAATAAAGAGCAATGTGTGGTTTACCTCAAACTCAAGTGTTTTCCTCACATAAATGACCCTCTTCTCCTTCAGACAGCAACACATTACATATCTGTAGCCTATTATTTGTAGTCATTTTTTATCTCTTATTCTGTCAATTGATAGGAAATGACCACCAGTGTCTCCTCCCCGAGGCTGGTAACTTAAACCTACTGATTTCAAACTGTTACCTGTTTTTGTATCTTGTTGTTTATGTGTAGTCTGAATGGTGCATCATTCATTACTTTTATTTTGCACCGCTGACCAGGGAAACAGCTCTCTTAGCTGTTATCGTATCTCTCTCATAACAGTTTCTAACCTCAGATATTGCAGGATAATTCTGGTTTATTGCATCTTGGATCTTATTTTGGTAGTTTGTGTTTTCATTTTGGTAAATTGAACCCTAAAGAAGTCAAATTGGACCAAAAGATGAGCAGATGATTGTAAATTATCTGAACTGTATATGGAGGTGAAACTGAAAGTGAGTGCAGATGAAATGAAACTAATCGTGGGTCAAAGTTGAAGCAGGAAGTGGGTCTGAGGACAGTTGGAGTCAATGGTCTGATTTCTTTTTAGTCATGTTGTTGTGTTCACAGATTTCAGCTATTAACCTGATGAGTACAATGTTATTTAATGGACAGTGGTGGAAGAAGTATTCCAATCACTAACATAAGTAAAAGTACTAATACCACATCATAAAAATACTCCACTACAAGTTAAAGACCTGAATTCTGCTTTTAAGTGCAGGAATTTTACCAACAAAATGTACTTAAAGTATTAAAGTAAAAGTATAATGTTATATTATATATTTTTGGATTATTATATCCGCCAGGAGATTATGTATTCGGTCGTGTGCATCTCTGTGTCTGTCTGTCTGTCTGTCCACAGCTAATCTTGCATATTGGACCAATCAGCGCTATTGTGGTGTTTGTATTCATTCAATGAATGGGGGTACGATGGTGCTGTAATTTATCAATACAATGTTCACGTCCTTTTTGTAAAATAAATACTGAAGCGTTCGTCATAACCTTTTTTATTTGTGAACAAATACAATCAATAAAACATTATTTAAAAGTTTTGATTTATAGAATATGATTTTAGGGTAAACATTTCCAAAAGAATTGAATGTTCAGATGAAGGCTGTGATAAATAATAAAAAATAATCTTTTATTTAGTAATAATAATAGTCCAAAATGATGTAAAATTGCATAGTTTTCAGTCAAAAACCTTAAATTTTTCTTGGGGGAGGACCCCAAAACCCAATATCTCCTAGTGTCTTTTATTCATATTCAGTTCATTCTGTATAATATGAAGGAGCATCCTGACTGGAGCACTGCTCCTAAAACCTGAATGATACCCTACCATAGGCTACAAATAACACAGGAAAGCACTATAATATTTACACTAAACACACCACCTTAACCCAATAATGTTCCAGTTGTAATAGTATTGGAGTATTATAGGCCTACTATAGCAGACGCATAGCCTAAGTATAATAATATAGCAATAAAACCACATCTGATTATGACTGATACAGAGTAACATGCTTAAAGAAATAATGAATAAATAGGAATAAGTTGCAAGAGATTGCTGATAGCGGACACACACACCAACATGTGAATAAGAGTACTGGCACTTCAAGCACTAGGTACTTTAACATTGTAACTTAGTTGGTCAATGTGGCGCTAACTACTTCATTCACTGTTGGGTAGTTTGATCTATAATAATGCATCATATTTAATAAGTGATCATATAATTTGTATGTAAAATCGTAATCTGAAAAAACTGTCTCTGAGATGTAGTGGAGTAGAAGTATAAAGTAGCAGAAAAAATCAAATACTCAAGTAAAGTACAAGTACCTCAAAACTGTATTTTGAGTAAATGTACTTGGCTGCTTTCCACCAGTGATTATTTTAGAGATGGAATCATTTACATTTTAAAGATACTGATTGATGAGTTTAAAGCATTTACTCCAAAAGGATGCTTCTGCTTTTCAGCTGGTAAAATATTCTCCCTCTCCTCCTTCAGTCGTGCTTTTCTCGCCACACTGAGCGGAGCAGCTTCAGGAGGAGCTGTGAGTTAGTTGTGTGTTTGAGGAGGCGGGCAGGCTGATAGCACACAGAGCAGATATTGTCCTAATATCTGTTGACAGTCAGCTCTTCTCTGCATAATTGGCTCCACCTCCCCCATTAGCACCGGCTCTGTTTGGCTCCCCAGGGCATGTGTTAGAACAAATTTGAGGAGTGTCATATTGCACGCATTTCAACAGGGCCAACAGGGTTAGACTCACATTAGCGTAATGAATCAATCTGCTCGGCTAATGGCTGAACTAACTCCATTAGGACACGCAGGCGTCTGAGGCGAAGGATTCCAGCAGGGAGGACATATTTCAGCTCATCATACAAGTCAGAAAAAATAATAATGAAAAAATATTAAAATAAAATAAAAAAAACAGGGATATATTACATTTAAAGGCTTCTGAATAATGTCTGTTTTATTATCTGCATCATTTAGGTGAAGAATTATAGGCACAATGAAGGGAATAGTCTTGTGATTTCACAATAAAAGCCTAAAAGAAATTGCAATTTCTTGCATTTTTATGTTACATTCACATAAGATTTTTTTCTTTCTTGAAAACAGTGTATTTAACTGACGTCCAGTGATAATATATAACATGCAACTTCACTTTATTATGGTAAAAGATGTCCGTCTTTGGAGACTTTTGACCCGGTGGCTGAATTTATTAATTTGGAAGAATCCAGACTAGTAAAGCTCTGTGTTGTGTTTAAGCAGGATATATGTGTAATTACAGAGGAAGATGCCTGACTTCAAACTAAAGAAATGAAAACAAATCACCCCTGATGAATAAAAGCAAAGAAAACCAATTAACCACCGATATCTCCTGATAAGTGACACCCATTATAGATTTAACTAAAACTCTAAATCCTTTTCCTGTTTAATCCGGCCGAGAGTTTGTCAGATGCATCACAATTCCTGGCATGTGGATGTTGTGCAACCAAGAGGCATTAAAGACAAAAGGAAATAACAACTACTTAAGTAAAGGGGCGGCCGCTTTAGCACGTGAATGGAGGCAGATTATTGGGAGGGATTGAGTTGGTGCTAATTAACTGATATGAGCATCTGAATGGAGCCTGAAACAGGCTGCTGACGAGCAGCTGATAACCACCTGCTGATCCATCAGGCTGAAAAAACACAGCAGCACTCAGGTGATCAGATATCATGAAGGAATTATCATACTGATTCTGTTCCTATGTGAATATTTAATAATAATCAGTAAACTGGAAACTCTATCTGAGGAGTATGATGAACATTTGATTGATATAAAATGATTTATTAGACAGAATTAATGTCTTAGCTGTATCGTGGTATTAGTTTTGTGTTTTCAATGTTTAGGAAAGAAAGAAAGAAAGAAAGAAAGAACGAAGTAATAAATTGCTGTAAAAACAGACAAATTCTAACAGTAGCGTACCATTCTTCTCAAATATAGTGAAATACCGTAGATTTTGATGGGTTTTTTTTGTTTGTTTGTTTTTTAGCCAAAAACAACATTACCGTTTTGAAACTGCATGTTTTCAAGCCAGTGCATTTTTTTTCCTGTTTCTGTACTCCACCATTATATTTACCTCCAAACAATTTTATCGGTGTCGTTAAGACTTTTGACAAGTACCATTTATTATAATAGCATATTATTTGTCTTTTTACTAGGGCTGTCAATTGATTAAAATATCTATTGTTCATCATTAATCATAATTAATCACAAATGAATTGCGCATTTTTTTTTATCTGTTAAAAATGTACCTTAAAAGGAGATTTGTCAAGTATTTAATACTCTTATCAACATGGGAGTGGGCAAATTTGCTTGCTTTTTTACAAATGTATGTATATATTTATTATTTGAAATCAATTAACAACACAAAACAATGACTGATATTGTCTAGAAACCCTCACAGGTACTGCATTTAGCATAAAAATATGCTCAAATCACAACACAACAGCTGTCAGTGTGTCAGTGTGCTGACTTGACTATGACTTGCCCCAAACTGCATGTGATTATCATAAAGTGGGCATGTCTGTAAAGGGGAGACTCGTGGGTACCCATAGAACCCATTTTCATTCACATGTCTTGAGGTCAGAGGTCAAGGGACCACTTTGAAAATGGCCTTAACAGTTTTTTCTTGCCAACATGTAGCGTTAGTTTGGAGTGTTATTTGGTCTCCTTCACGACAAGTGACATGGTTGGTACCAATGGATTCTTTAGGTTTTCTAGTTTCATATGATGCTAGTATTACCAGTAGCTTCACTCTAGCTTTAAAACTGAGCCTGCTAAAACCTAAAAATTGCAAGATGCGTTAAAGAAATTAGTGGTGTTAAAACTTTGACAGCCTCAGTAGTTTCCCTTTCTTAAAGGGGACATATTGTGATAAACTCTCCTTCTCAGTGCTTGTGCTCTGACATTTGGGTATCTGGAGGGCTTACCAACTATGAAATAAGACAACCTAGACAGTTTTTTGTGGGCTACCTAGATCAGAAAACATACCCATACTATGCCAGAAAAACATTTAGTTTGTCCCAATACATCTATGTCAAGTATGAAACTGGAAATGAGCCTGATATGTCCCTTTTCAGAAGAACTAAAAGGGTGGTAAAAAGAACAACGGAGACTAAATGGTTTTACAAAAATAACTTTTATTTTGAAGTTGTGTCAGACGTCCTCGTTTAACAGTATGTGTGTGTAAGAGATAATGTGTATTGATCTGCTCGTGTACATCTTAGTCTATTTGTATTGATGAACCTATTAACACTGATCAGAGGTGAAGACAGTAAAGTGGTGATTGATCAGCTCCTGGAGACTCGTCTGTAAAAGATTTCCCTGTCAAATTACAGTAAACTACTGGCACCATGTTACTGTTACATCTACAGCATCACTACTGTAATTTACTTCAACAGTTTATTACTGTGAAATGTATTACGGTATTCTACAGTAGACTGTGGCTTACAGTGTATTACTGCAGCTAGGCCAGCCAGTAGTATACTGTTTTCTACAGTGTTGCTGTTGTAATCTACGTCGATGGTTCCTAACTGTATGTGAGTGAGTTAAAATCATGGATAACCAGCAACG